>JAJPUD010007875.1:0-19622 GCA_023553655.1 Myrmecobius fasciatus | reverse complement strand
CAGCTCCAGCAGCTCCAGCAGCTCCAGCAGCTCCAGCAGCTCCAGCAGCTCCAGCAGCTCCAGCAGCTCCAGCAGCTCCAGCAGCTCCAGCAGCTCCAGCAGCTCCAGCAGCTCCAGCAGCTCCTTCCTCCTCCTCCCGTTATCTGCCAGCCAGTTCAGCTGCAGGGGAACTTCTCTGGATTCCCACTTTGTCACTTTGCACATTAAGGAAAGCAGCTAATAACTGCCACAGACAATACAGTGCACCCCACAAACGTGAAACTTTTTAATGTGGCAAACTTAAAGGGAAGAAAAGACTAAAAACTCTGGTAAAGGGCACATAACTGAGAAAAGTGCTGTCCAGTATCACATTCATTCTTGTTCAGCAAACAATGCCCTTTTTAGCAGAGTATATAATTAGGACTGCTGACATTCATTTGGTATCATCAGCCTGCTTAACATCATATGTTATACAGTTGGAGACTGTACAGATTCTATTCTGTTTTGCTATCAGGCATCTATCTGCTGTTAGGATAATATGGCAACACATTCAATTTGGCTAATTAACTCCAAGATTCATGCAAATAAAATGTGCAGGGCCTAGCTTCTAAAATGGACCTATGATGAAAAACAAATGATTTTGGTCAACACATATATAACTTTAACAGGTATTATCTTAGTGAAAAGTCATACTCCTCCCTCTCCCTCACCCCATTGAATAGCATTTTCTACAAACTTTGTTTAGAAGCAGAAGTTGAAGGCATCAGTCTTCAGTGAGGACAGTTCATTCCAAGTCTGAAGATGTTGAAAGAACATGCTTGCACTCAAGTGTTCTAGCCTGATTCGCCTAGCAATTCCCAAATCTGAAAACACATATCCCATCTACACTCCTCTACGAGGGGCCTCTCTCTTCCCCTCCCACTTGGGATACATTCTTTCCTTTTAGAGGAGCTAAAGCTGAGAAGCTTTCAGGCTCAGCTCAAGTACCACTTACTCCCTACGCAAACAAGGCCTTTCTAGACTTCTTACACTTTTTTACTGTTTCCTTCATTATCATTTCTATTTTCTTAACTGGGTACACTTTTTATCCTTTCCCCTTTCTTTCCTCCCCTCCTCCAGCAGCAGATAAGCTCCTCTGAGGTCAGGGACTATTTGTTTTTAATTTGTTAAACAACTGAAATTACCAAAGAACAGAAAAGATAAATCTAAGGAGGAAAAATCCCAAGGTCTTTCTACCAACCAAAGCTTCTGGTCACTTATGATTGTAGCATTTAAAATATTCTGGAAAGGAAGGCTCTACCATCATGTTGATACTTTTAAACTTTGAATGAATTGAATGGTTGATTTAGATTGATGCAGAACTACACGTTTATTGTCCTAAAAGTAATTTTTATTTGCTTTATGGATTTATAGTAATTAGTCAACCTTTTAACAGACAATTTTTTCATGCCTGGTTTGCTGGTAATTTTAATTATACGGACATTTTACATGTTTCTTCTTTAAGTATATTCTAGCCATTCAGGCGTTTTTCTTATTATGACTTTAGTCTCAAGATTATAACCTTTAGGACAGAAGTATAGGGCAACAAACACTTTTATGCCTATCAAGCAAGGAATGTTTCATCTCAAGGGCCTGACCAGCTCCTAATATAGAACTGTACTGGCATTTTCTAAACATTAAATAAATAAAATATGGTAATTTTGGAGTATAACTTGACTTCCAGTACTAAGAGGTCATCCTTAATATGTAAATACATCAAGCCCAAGTAAAACTACAAGAAATTTCAGGTAGAAGAATATCATTGTTGAAGCTGGAATGTGACTAGGCTGGTGGTTTACCTTGATATCTACTTTGATAACAGAATTCATCACATTTTATATTGCAGAGCCCACACATCTTTTAACAACAGCCTACAGGCTTCTCTAAGAGTCCTACAGAAATTGGTGAAACAATGCTGACACTAGTACATTTTGCTACAGACTGCCTACACCCAGATATGATGCAATACAATGAAGGAATAATTTACTGAAGAGAGGCAACTTTTATGGCTTATAGAGGAAGAAAACACAAACTTCACAGGTGGAGACAGGAAGAGTAAATGCCATTTTTCTATAGAACATTCTTTACAGATTTAGCACATACATCTGACATACATTTAAATGCTGGATAGGCTTTAAAAAAATAGTAAATATATTCAGCTGAGTTGGAAAAGATCTTAAAGGGTCCAGAAAATTTTCTATGAGGTCAGAGTGATTTATCAAGGTAAGAAAAATCATTTTTCTGTACAAAAATTCTAGAAGTATAGTGGAAGAGTGAATTAAGAGCTGTCCTAAGAGTCCAGAAGACCTGTGGCCAAGTTCTACTTTTTAATAAAGACAAGTAATTTAAACTTCCAATACCCCAAGAATTCCCTAAGATTCTAAGTTACAGCTTCCTTACTAAGAATTTTCTGTACTAATGAAATCATAGGTTTAGTCCCTGCCTCTAGGCATCTCTCTTCTTCCTCATGTTCTGGATTTTAAAAAGCGGCTAAGTGACAATGTACACGGTATATAATACAAATGATACACAGCATGTATAAGAAAAATTAATAACAGCTAGCATTTACGTATCAAAATGCTTTATATATATTTTCTCATTTTATCCTTACAACAACTCTGGGAGGTAAGTGATATTATTACTCCCATTTTACAGATGATGAAGCCAAAATAGAAGCTAAATGACTGGTCCAGGGTCACACAGCTCATAACTTGATGAAGTGGAATTTAAAGATAATCCTGACTGGAGTTCCAGTATTATATCCACTGCTCAATATAGCTGGTCTCTGATATGAGCAGAGCACAGCAAAAGAGGAAATAACACAATATAAATAAGTCTCTGACACCAAAGAGTTAACAGTCTAGTAGGGAGAGGTTAGCCTAGCTATAATGCATACATAATAAGTAGATTAGGGAATTATGAAATAAGATGATAAGTGAGATCTAAAGGAGAACTTGCAAATAACTGGGGTCCAGGAAAAAAACAGTGCAGCACAGAAGAGGGTCACAGACTTCTAAATAGAGATGGAATTGAGTTTGACTTCAAGCGATAAGTAGGAATTCAGGAAAGTATTCTAACCACAGAAAAAAGCTTAAATAAAAGCATTGGAGGTATTATGAGTGCATGTTCAGTGTGTAATAGGGCAGGATCTTCAATCTCTCCAGAACAACTTTGAGTCAGCCAGTTAACTAGGAGTTCTAGTTGTTTTCCAGGGTATTTTTTTTTTTTTTTTTTTTTTTTTGGCTTTTTGCTGAGGCAATTGGGGTTAAGTGACTTGCCCAGGGTCACACAGCTAGGAAGTGTCTGAGACCAGATTTGAACTCAGGTCCTCCTGACTTCAGGGCTGGTGCTCTAACCACTGCGCCACCTAGCTGCCCCTAGGGTATTTCTTTTAGATTTAGGAATTCAGTTAAAAAGGTGTGAAGGGTATGGACACAATCCTACCAAGGAACTTTAGATATTTTAATGACTACTCACAGACAGAAAATGGGGTGGAGGGTGGGGAGAGGGTGATTCTAAAGGCTACAGTTCTGTGGCAAGAACCAAAACCTCATCCTGGATCTTCATGTTTCCTAAGAATTTTCTCAGTCCTTCTTAACTTTTGTGCTGCATTGACATTACTAGCTATGGTTTCAAATATTCTCTCCCCTATATAGGTTTTCCTGACACTACTCTCTCCAGGTTCTCTTACCAAGATAACTTCTCAGTTTGCTTTGCTGTACTTCACCCATATCACATCTTAAGTGTGGTTTTCACCAAGGATCTATCCTAGACTTGCTTCCCTTTTCTCACTATTATCTCTTGGTGATCTTATCAGCCCCCTAAAAATCTAATCAGAACCTCTAGATAGTTGACTAAGATTTCCATGTTCTGGGGGGCGGAGCCAAGATGGCGAACTGCGGACAGCTTTCTCTGTGAACTCCCCGGACATTCCCTCAAACCCAGACAAAGTAAGCCTTCCAACTGGTTTCTGAGTGAGGGCCCCGCCAAGCATTTGGACTACAACACACTTCCATCAAAGATCTACCTTGAAAGAACTCCGGAGAAGGTTAGCCTCAGGGGAAATCGGCTGCTGGTCGCGATCAGACTCCAGCCAGGGCGGAAGTCAGGGCTGCGATAGAGGGGCAGATTTTGGGCACCCAGGAAGCCCCTGGGAGATGCCTGGGCCACTTTGCTCTGCTTGTGGGCAGGTGCTTTGGCAGATCTGCCTTTGGAAAAGGGTAGATCGAGAACAGCTGAAAACGTGGTCCTAGTGCGAATCTAGCCCGACCAGCCTCAGACCGGAAGTCAACTCGGAAAACTGCCCCAGGGCAAATACAAATCGTTGCAGTTTTCTCTGGTTTTGACCAATATCCCAACTTTAAATCATGAGCAAGAAGCAGAAGAGAGCTCTCACCATAGAAAGCTTTTACGGAGAAAAAATAGAACAGTCCCCAGATCCTGACATTATGAAAACAATCCCAGATGAAGCCACAAAGGCAGACTTAAGTTGGTCTCCCTTTCAGAAGGCTTACCTGGATGATTGCATTAAGAATCTCAAAAGAGAGCTAGAAGAAGAATGGGGAAATAAATTGAGATCAGGGCAACAGAAATATCAAAAACTGGAAAATAGGACTGGTGAATTGGAAAAAGAAAACAGTTCACTGAAAAACAAAATTGGTGAATTGGAAAAGACAACAATTCACTGAAAAACAAAATTGGTGAATTGGAAAAAGACAACAATTCACTGAAAAATAAAACTGGCAAAATGGAAAAAGAATGCATTGAATCAAGAAATTCAATTGGCCAGCTACAAAAGGAGCTAAAAAAGATAACTGAAGGAAATAATACTTTAAAAATTAAAATTGAACAAATAGAAGTAAATGACTCAATAAGACTTCAAGAATCAGTTAAACAAAAACAAAAAAATGAAAAAATAGAAGAAAATATGAAATATCTCCTAGGAAAAACAACTGACTTGGAAAACAGATCCAGGAGAGACAATTTAAGGATTATCGGACTCCCTGAAAGCCATGATGTAAAAAAGAACCTGGATGCTATCCTCCAGGAAATCATGAAAGAGAATTGCCCTGATTTTTAGAATCAGAAGGCAAAATTGGCATTGAAAGAATTCACCGATCACCTCCAGAAAGAGACCCCAAAATTAAAACCCCAAGGAATATCGTGGCCAAATTTCAGGACTATCGCACCAAGGAAAAGATATTGCAAGCAGCTAGAAAGAAACAGTTCAAATACCGAGGAACTGTCATTAGAATTACACAGGATCTGTCAGCTTCCACATTGAAGGATCGAAGGGCCTGGAACCAGATATTCCAAAAGGCAAAAGAACTTGGATTACATCCAAGAATAAGTTATCCAGCTAGAATGAGCATCATCTTCCAGGGAAGAAGATGGTCATTCAATGATACGGGAGAATTTCACCTATTTCTAATGAAAAGACCTGATCTGAACAAAAAATTTGACCTCCAAATAGAGAACTCAAGAGAAACATAAAAAGGTAAAAAGGAAAACTCTTGAGAACTATATTCCTACTATAGGTATCCTTTAAAGAAGGGCAGTATAATTTGATTTTTCTTTGATAATAATGGAAAAGAAATTAGAGGTGGAAGGGATACCATACTGAAAAAGAAAAAGGGGGGAGGGGGGAAAAGGAGGCAAAATAAAGATTTCCATGTTCTACCCGGGTTTCTTCCTAAGCTTCAGTCCTGCATTACTAACTACCTACTATATATTTCACACTGGATGGCTTAGAGACATCTTAAACTTAACATGCCCAAAACCTAAACCATTATCCTTTCCCCCCTAAATCAACCTCTCTTCTAAAATTCTTTCTTCCCAAGGCACTATCCTTTTTCCATTTTCCCAGATATCATAACTTTAAACTTACTCTTGACTTTTCCATTATAGCCCACATACTCAATCATTTGCCAAAGCGCAGTTTCTATTTCTTCTAAATCTCTTGCATCTGACTTCCTTTCTTTCTACCCACAAATTTCAGATCCATGTCACCTTAACACTTTTCTCCTAATTGTTTTCCCTGATTTTCTCCATGCAATGCATAATATGTCTTCCACATAAGTGTTCAAGTAATTTTTCTTCAGTATAGATTTGTTCACTTAACTCCTTTAGACTCAACTAACTCCAATGATTACCTTTAAGAAATAAACAAACAAAAACTTTGTTTTCCCTTAAAAGCTTTTTACAGACTGGTTTCAACCTGCTTTTCCAGCATTTTATTTATTCTTCTTTTTGCACTCTAGGTAACAGCCAAATCGATTTTCTTGCTGTTTCTAATGCAGAAACTTATCTCCCTCATACCCCATAACCTCTTGAGAATCCAAATCAAGTCTTAATCTTTTAAGTCTCTCCCAGCAGGTAAATCGGTGGTCAGTATCAGTGCAATTGGATTTTCTCTTGCATCTTAAGAAGAGACTGCTGAGAGGAACACTTTACTTTTACTAAAGAACTAAATCTCAGGTTCATGGGAGAGTGTGGGAAAGAAATAGTATCAGTGTCTCTCCCCCACCTCCCAGTTTTTTTTTATCTCCTGTCTCTGTGCCTCTGAACTCACTTCTCACCTCTACCTCACAGAATTCATCTTTTCCTTTGGCTCAAGCATTGCCTTCTTTCCTGATGTATATTCTTTCTTGATTCCAGAAACTGCTTTTGCACTCTCTTATCTTGATCTTATTCTCTTCATATTTTGTCTCTATATACTCATCTATGAATTTGTTTACTTTGGTAGAATGTTAGCTTTTTTGAGAGTAGGAATTGTTTAATTATTTGCATATACAGAACCTGGTACATGATAAGGCCTTAATAAATGCTTGATTAGGGAGAGCTAGCTGGCTAGATGGACAGAGCATCAGCCCTGAAGTCCTAGCTGTGTGACCCTGGGCAAATCACTTAACCCCAATTGCCTCAAAATAAATAAAAATGCTTGGTTGAGGGGCTGCAATGGTTTGACAAAGATGAGTGAAGAAAAAAAAAATTAGGATGACACGAGGGAAGTGGATGCCAGAAATAATGATTGCAGGGGATCTCTTAAATAGTCATTGATTTTAGTTTCATTATACTTTTAAAAATTCATTTTCAGTGCCACTAGGGTTGCTGAAGCCCGCTTATCTCATGCCTAGCTTACAGAAATTAATCTCCCGGCTCATCTCTCGTTTCCAGCCTTTACCCTCTTAAATCTTCCGTGCTTCCAGATTAATTTTCCTAAAGCAAATTTCTGATCATGCCATTTCCATTGGTCAAAACCCATAAACTCCAATGGTTCTCTATTGTTTAGAGGGAATAAAGTTCAAAATACTCACCCAACATTTAATGCCCTCTACAATTCATCATCATTCCTAGTGTGCTTGCTTTTAACCTTTTCCGCATTCCCTCATACCCCAAAGCTCCTTGGGAACCCAAATCAATTCTTAATCTTTTAAGTCTCTCTCAGCAGGTAAAAAGCGGTGGTCAGTATCAGTGCAATTGGATTTTTCTCTTGCATCTTAAGAAGAGACTGCTGAGAGAAAGTTTACTTTTACTAACGAACGAAATCTTAGGTTCATGGGAAGAGTGTGGGAAATAAATACTATCAGTGCCTCTCTCCCGCCCCCCAGTTTTAGCTTGACCAGATGCAGGGGCTGAAGGTCCTCTCCGGACTTTGATATCCTCTTCAGGGAATTGAGGGAGCAGACAGGAAGACCGCTATTCGCCCCACCCCGCTCCGTCCCCCCCTGGATGCGCGTCACCAACACCTTCCCTGGCAGAGCGGGAGTAAACAGGGGTCATTTAGATAGTCTAGGCTCCACTCCCATGGTTTTAACTTCTCCAGTCCGGCCTCCCAGATCCGCCCGTGGACTCCAAGGCAGCTGCGGCGAGGGGGTGGAGCGGGGCCTGGGACAGCCTGCCCAGAATAGGGCACTCTGGGAGGCGGGGCCGACTCTTCCAGGGAAGCTTAGGAGGCTGGCGGGGAACTGGGAGCGGCGGCCCGCCCTCCCACCGGAAGACAGGAAACGCCCATCTAACTGGTGCACAGCAGCTCTTTCGTCCACCTCCTCTTCTAGTGGTCTGGTGTGTACCGCCCGGACCTTCGCTTCGCTCCCCTCCAACCCCTTTCTTCCACTAGCCCCCGGGAAAGACCATCCCTTACCTTGGTGTTCCAATCCTGCTTAAGTCTGGGTGCTCCCTGGGGGAGGGGAACTACGGCTGCGGAACTCTCTTGGATTCCAACCCGGAAGGCAGTCATAAGACTTCCGGTTGAGATAGGCTTTCCGGTCCCGCGTTCTAGTTAGGGGAAAGACCCCTGAAACAGCGCTACGTAAGTTGTGGACACCTACCTCAACGGAGCTGAGGGCGAAAGGTTTGAACTGGCACGCATAAAGCAGAACGTCAGGTCATCTAAGAGTTCCTTTCTTGGGCCCGGTTATCAACCTACCAGTCCATTTCCCGACCCACCAGCCGTTGCCCCGGGAAACGGGAAGGTTGGGCGAAAGGAAAACGTAAAGCATGAGACCGGAAGCTGGAATAGTTTCCTTCACCCCTGCTCTTTTTTTCCATTATTAAAAATGGCCGCCGCGGCCTCGACGCCAAATTGGACGGAGTGCCGCTCTACTTTTATCCGAACAGTAGCTCTATGATCCGAGAAAGAAAGGCAGCGGCACCTAGTGGACAGGAGGTCGAGCATTGTAAGTCGGGTAGGGGACAGAGGGAGCTTAAGGGCGCTAATGAGCCGTTGTTATTGGAGGGCCGCTGCCAGTCCTTCCCCCTGGATCACCCCGCCTTCCAGCCAGCATCCCTAGTGGGTTGGTGACGTGTATACGCCGGCGGGCGGGGCTAGCCGGAGGGGCGGCCGGAGCCGAGTGTAGGGGGGGACTGGAACGGGGGACTGGGCGGGGCGAATGATGGGGGGGGTGAGAGGGGGGGCGGTGGTTGGGTAGCGCCGCTTCTGTAAAGGAGGAGGAGGAAGGAGGAGGATGGCGGAGTCCGGGCTCTTGACGGTAACCAGGGAGCGCCCAGGCGGGGGGCGGCAGGTGGGGAGTGGGACGTCCCCTCCTCCAGAGAGATGGTGGGGGGCACATCGTGCCCACCTCCCGGAGTTTGAGCCGGGGCTCGGGGATCGTAACTTAAGGAAGGGGCGAGGCCCGGAGCACGGCTAGGCTTAGCTCTGAGGGGCCCGGAGGAGGCGCCGCCGCCGTTTTCCTGGGCGTCCGGGCCAGGGGAGATACGGTGCGGGCCGGGCCGCAGCGCTGCGGGCCGGAAAGCCGTTCCCGGCGGCGAGGGCTGACTCTGACAGCAGCTGGGGCCAGGCCTAGGGAGGTTGCCCGGGATAGCTCCTGGGAGCTGGGAAGAGAGGGAAGCCCGCCGACGCCTCCGCCGAGAGGGCACGGCCGGCTGGGGGCCCAGCCTGTCAGTGGCAGCCCCCTTGGGGCGGAGGAGGTTGGGCAGGTGAGGAGCTCTCTTCTTCTCTCAAAAGCGAGGCTCTTTTTTCAGTGTACACACACACACATACACACACACACCCCAAACCCCAAACACCCCATCCCCACCCCGCGAAGACACCCCTCCCGTGGAAGCTCAAGACTGTAAATTTTGGGTGTGTTTTGTGAAGGGAGTCTTAGACATCCAGGTATGCCTTTTTTGGGTATACCTCCTAGTGCCCAGCCCTTGATGATTTTAAAAATATATTAGCATCATTATTAGCTAATGATTGGGAGCCAAGAATAGGGGTGCTCTGAACTAAAAGAAAGAAAAAAAAGTAATTGAATAGTAATGATGGAGACTTCTCAGACAGATATATATATATGTGTGTGTGTGTGTGTGTGTGTGTGTATATATGTATATATACACACACAGACATATATTATCACTACATTCATTGTCTTGTATTTCATTTGCTCTTGCCTTCCTCTGCTCTAGTATGCTTGCTCAGGTGGGAAAATAATGGCCTCAAATGCAAAATCTTTAATTGATGTGTATGAGAAATGGGCTTAGTTATTTGAATGACTGTATATTTAAAAACAGGATTAAGCCTCATGGCATTTGGTGAGTGTATGTGTGTACACCCAGGAGAAAGATTTTTTTAAAAAGTTATCAGACCTTGAAATATGGGTTTTGAATTTTCTGTTGTTTTTGTGTAGAGAGTTGGTGTTTAATGTGACTAAATGATAGTTCTGTTTTAGAACCTAATTAATCCCTTGCTTCTAGAGATGCTGAAGAGAAATGAGATTAGAGATGTATTTTGCATAGTAGTATCTGTTACAGCATAATGATTATAAGACTGTGTATATATGTATTTGACCTTACACCCTAGTAATTTTTTTGCACTCCTTCAGAAAGAGCAAGAAACTCACAAAAATCCCTTTGAATCAATACCAAAGTTTCATTTTTTATCTTTTGGAAGCCCATAATTTATGACTAAAATGTACTAGCGACATAGACAAATGTTTTTTAATATAATTTTAAAGAGATTGACCTCAGAAAAGAATGAAAAAATATTATGGTTATCTTAATTACATATGATTGCATTCATAAAGATTTAGTTTGTGCTGGACATGATTTATATGATAGACTTCATGTAATTTTGTAATTTGAATTAATGAGGCAATATTTCTTGATGACAGGAATTGTTAAGGATAGAGAATAGACATTTAAATTTCTTCTTTTTATGCAACATAATTTGTAGTTATATGAAATGTATTTCTTACAAATTTGAGCATCAGGTACACTGTTAAATTTTTTAAAATGTAGTTATGCATATGTAGAGACAGTTCAGATTATGGTTAACTTTCACTGCTCTAGTTACATTGGTTACATATTATCTACTAAATATTCTGATCTATAAAACTAAAATATCTTGTAATGAAGACTTTATTATGAGGATAATAATGCTTTCTTATGGAGCTAAGGGAAAGAATTGCGGACCTGACTTTCGAAAATGTTTATTCATTTTTTAAAAGAAGAATCTAACCTTATCTCAAGATCTAATTTGCCTCTTAAACACTATTCGGTATCCAGGTTTTCTTTTTTTGGCTAGTATAGTTTAAACAGTGACATAATGGAAGTTTTAGTAATATGAGTCTCTTATTTCTCTTCTGGTTAATGGCTCACAAAATGTCTTTAGTAGTTTGCAGTTGAATTTCTCTGTAGTTTTTATCATTCTATTAAAGTTTCAACAAGGAGCTGGGTGTCTGTAAATGTAGCAAATAAAATGATCATTTAACTGCCCAGAAGCAGTACTTATTTACATATTTTATGCTTTGAAAAGGTAACATTGATTATAAATTATCTTTGATATACTTTTTTGGAATTTTGTTTTAAGAAAATTACTGTTTCTTCACTGCCCTGGTTAGGAACAGATGACTTGTTTTTTCCATTTTCAGAAACATAGAAATCAGTCTGATGTAGAATAACCCCAAAGATAGTTGCTTTTGAATAGCTGCTGTTACATTTTTTCCCTTGCCTTACTGATACGTAATGGAGAAGGTTGAATGAAGTTGAGTTGCTTTGTTTTCTAGACAGTTAAATCATGTTAATTGGATCTGCTTTTTTTTAGTATGCTGGATTATTAAAACCAAAAAGGTGATAATTCTCTGAGATGACTGCTATGTCCTGTTAAGATTAAAAACTTTGTCTATTGAGTTACTTTTCCCATGTTTTTTTTCCTTTTACATACTTATAACTCTAGAATCATGTTTTCTGATTAGTCAGAATATACTTTGTGCATATATGTGCATGTGTGTGGAAGGTATGGATTAAGTGAAATAATAAACATTTGAAAATTTCAACTTACTAAACCAATATCTATTAATAGTATTTTCATTCATAGTATAGTATTTACCATAAATAATATTTATTTGGAAACATTCAAATGTTTATATTTAGAATTTTAGGATCATAGAGTTAGAGTTGTAGGGGATTCTAGAATTTATCTAATCCTATCCTCAGATTTTACAGATGAGGAAAACAGGCTAAGGAGAGTAAGTGACTTGGCCAAGGTGATCCAAGATAATAAGCAATTGAACCAAGAGTTGCTCTCTCCCCATCTTGTGTTTTTAAATTCTTTTTTTAAAAAATGCATCAATTAGTTCATTCTGATCAAATTACTGGGAAAATAAAGTAAAATATTTCCTTGTTGAGGAACTTGCAGGAAAACTACACAGACTTTAGAAGTATAATGTATGTGTAAGGGCTGTTATATCACCAGATGTATACTGGAGGCAGGAACCAAATAGCATTAGGGAGGTACTAGGTTTCCCTGCTGGAGGTCTTCAAGAAAAAGTTGGGACACCAGTACTTAGGTAAGTAGTATTGGGAATTCTTGTATGGATTAGACTAAAAGTTCTCTGAGAATCCCTTCCAACTTGGAGATTGCCTGATTCTGTAATTATGATGTAGGTTACTAATTAAACCCTGATAGTAGTTTGAGGATGTAGCTTTTCTATTAATTGCAGCAACATTTATATCTACTTTTTTCTTCCAACGTTTCTGGTTTATTTGCTGAAGTGTATAATTTAAAATATTTTTTTACTATATTTTGTCAGGGAGGTGTCACTTCTTATATCTTTGTAATGATTTTATTTTGCTGTGAGACTCCTGATAAAAGATATAAAAGTGTATTTACATTTTCTTTAATGTATTAACTTAATTGATGTATAAGTACTGAAAAATGAAATGGAAGTTTCTAGTTTGTTACTGTTGTCCTATGTGACAACATAGCAAGTTTGAAATGTGATGGGTATTGGATTTAGCATATGACTAAATGTTTTGGGATATAGTTAATGTTGAAGTGCTTCAGATTACAAAGGAAGACTTATAAATCTGAGAAAAAATATTTAATTTGTATCCCTTATTGTAAGATAAACTACTGTTTGAACTGTCTTTTCCCCATGGGTTTTTCCCCATTTCATTTTATATTCAGAAAGTTAGTAGGTTTTCTAAAAAAAAAAAAAAAAAAAAATTCTTAATTGCAAAGTACCTTTCAGTTTTGGACTTATTAGTAACATTTGTGCTGAGAAAATATGCAGATTCTGGTATCAATATTTTAAAGAGCTAATTAGATTTCCCACTATTTAGATAATGCCAGCATCTCTAAAGATTAGGGCATTTTGCAAAATGCAGTGTATATTGTATAATGAAGTTTCCTTTATATGAAAGAATGCAAATATTGCTCAGAACTAAAGCATATTAAAGAGAACTTAATGATATCACTGGTAACCTCCAAGAGCTTTATGAATTTTTTGCTATCCTTTGATTTTCAAAGCACTATATGGGTTCCTGTGAAATAATAGTACCAGTGATAGTGCATAATTATCTAAGAATTTTATTAACTATTTTGGTTCATTATCTAATAACTAATTTTCAGTACTACATGCTTTTCTAGTTTTTCATATAATTAAGTGGAAACTTAATTGTGTAGGGCTAGAAAGAATATAAAACTTGATTTATTTATATCATTTAAATTAAAAAACTCTTTCCATTCCTTATTCAACAGTATTTCTATTTCTGAGACTTTAACAAACTTGAAAGTTCTTAAAATTTTTTTTTGTTACTTTTTCCTCTTTTTGCATCTATGTATTTCCTGATGTCATTGTTTTGATTAAGTTGATAGCATCCTTAATTTGAAGATGTATAGTATTAATCTTGTGAGGGAGAAGTGTATTTTTTACATGTATTTGTGATCCGTTTCTATGATCATTTTCCCCTCCTCCAGACAAAAGATTATCCTGGGGGGGGTACACCAAACAAAAAAAAAAAACTGTTGGCATAAATATATATAGGCCAGCAAAACAAATTTCCTCATTGGCTTAACTTGAAAATATATGTACAGTATATTTCCAGATTTTAGGTTTATTATCTCATCTGTAGGAGGTGAGTAGTGCATTTTATCTTTGGTCTTAAGAACTTGTGCTTTATTATATTTGTTAGAATTCTAAATTCTTTCAAAGTTTTTGTTTTACAGTGTTGTTATTGTATAAATCTAATTTTCTTCACTCTGCATCAGTTCATAGAGGTCTTTCCATTTTCTTTTGAAACCTATTTTGTCATTTCTTACAACACAATAATACTTCATTACAATCTATAAGCCATAATTTGATTAGCCATTTCCTAAAAGACATCTCCTTTGTTTCCATTTTTTTGCTAGTATGTAAAGAACTCTTACACATTTTTTGTGCTTATAGATCCTTTTCCTCTTTGGTTCCTTTAATGAATGTAAACTGAGTAGTCTTATTATTGTATCAGAGAGTATACACAGTTTAATAACTTTTTGGGCATAGTTCCAAATTGCTTTCTAGAGTGACTGGACCAATTCACAGCTTGGATGAAGCTTTTTAAATATATTAAATATTTTCTTAGTGAACTTTATTTCTTATTAAATTTTACTTGAGCCTTCATTAATTTTGATGGACTATTCTTCCTGTGTAAATGTAAGGAATTTGATTTTTATTTCCTTGAAGTTTTATTAGATTAAATATCAAGAAGTAGAATAGTTATGATAAGTGAGGAATATTCTAAACTGAAGAATTGAAAGAAGATAATAAAAATGATTTTTCTTAACTTTTTTCAGCTTTGTATACTATCAAAATTGATATTTGTAAACTCGAGTCCATAATCCAAGGTAAGAAGTGTTTAATATGGGAACATTTTTAGGTTGCTATTTTGAATAAAATGGATGTAATTTTATTACATTCTGTTTTTGAAAATTTTCCTTTTGAAGATAAGTCAAACTGTAATCAATAGCTGTGCCATTGGAAGTGTTATGACTGCATTGATATTTCTTACTTAAAGTACTTTGGAATATGAGTATTTTCAGTTGTTTCTCATGAAATATGAATTAATAATGGCTTATTTGGACACCACAGTTAATTCAGAGGAGCAGCTCTTGAAACTGCCAGTGGTTTTTTTTTTGTTTGTTTGTTTTTTTCATATTTTCTTTTTTTTGTATTTGTTTTCTAGTATTTGTCATCTTTCCATGCATAGGACTTAAAATTTCCCCTGTCACTTCTTATATTTAAGCACTTAGATAATTTTCTTTTTTTTTTTAAGCACTTACATATTTTTCTTATAGTAATTTTTAAATTATAGTACCACCTGACTTTTTGGAAGTTATTTATTGGACAACCTAAACTATATGTAACATTACTAAGAACCAGGAAGTAAGCCCTCAAAAGACCTCCAAGTAGCCAAAAGTCATAAAGTTCATATAACAAAGTTCATACAGTTTATTCCCCCCCCCAATTTTTTGACATTTTTATTTAAAGTTTTGAGTTATCAATTCTATTTCTTCTCTCTCCTCTCCCCTTTCCAGATAGAAGTTATTCATGTGCAATTATGTAAAATATTTCCATATTAGCCATTTTGTACAAGAAAACTTGAATACAAGGGAAAAAAATGAAAGTGAAAAATAGCATGCTTCAATTTGTATTCAGTCAATATCAATTCTTTCTCTTGAGGCAGTTAGTTGTTTCATCCCTGTCTTGAATCATTGTGTTGCTGAGAAAAGCATGATTTAATGATTTAAGAGTCATCCAGAGTTCTTCATCTGACTATTTGCTGTTACTGTATACACCATTCTCCTGGTTCTGTTGACTTCATTATGTAGCAGTTCATGTAAATCTTTCCAGGTTTTTCTGAGATCATCCTGCTTGTCATTTTTTAGGGCACAATAATACTCCATCACAATCATATACCACAGCTTGTTTAGCCATTCCCAAGTTGTTGAATATCCTTTAGATTTCTAATTCTTGGCTGCCAGAAAAAGAGTTGCTATAAATATTTTTGTAGAAATAGGTCCTTTTCTCCCTTTTGGGGCATATTTTGGAATACAGATCTAGCTCATACAGGTTACTTATAGGAAAGCCTTCAGGATTTATTTTTCCTTATTTCATATGCACTTGTAACAAATTGCTATTCTGACTTGGGAACAATTTAGGAGTTAATTAGAAGAGAAGATTGTTAGAGGTAGGTGTGTTGGCAGTTCCAAGAAAAGCAGAAAAGATAAGAGAAAAAATATATAAAGCAGATAATTTGTCCACCCCCCCAATTCTGCTTTCTCCTTTCCTCCAAGAGCTGGATCTATTTAACTTTAGAAGCAAATAGCCATTATACAACTCAATTATGTCTGGGAACTCAGTTTTGCAGTAAGGTTATAGAATCTTAGAAGCCCATGGACAGTTTAATTCAAACCATACCTCAGAAGGTATTATAATTCTTCAGTGTACCTCAAAAATGTCATCCATCTTTAAAGTCACAAAATAGCTCATTTTACTTCTGGGTAGGTCTAGAAATACAGCCTACATCTATGCAACTTGTACCTTCTGTTCCTAGTTTTGCCTATGGGACTGGACACAACAAATCTCATCCTCTTTCACATGACAGTATTTCAAATGTTTGAAGACAATTATCACGTCTCCTTAAGTCTTTTCTTTTCCAAAACAACTGTTATTATGGTATAAGATAGCATCTTGCTCAGTTCCTCCCCAAGGCCATACCTTATTTATGTCTTTTCTAATACGTGGTATTCAGAATGGAATACAATATTCCATGTGTTGTCTGATCACAGAACACTATATATAGTAGGTTTTCTGTGTTCTTGTTCTGTATACTACTGTTAATCCAGCTAAAAAAAATTCTGTTAGCTTTTTTGATTGCTCATAATAGTGATCCCAGTCATTAAAAAGTTCAATATACTTACTTTAATAAGACAAGAAAATAGATACTACATTTACCAATCTATCAAAATCCTGGTAACTGTTGATGTTCAAGTTCCTATTTTTCATCAGTGAATTCAGTTATAGGCTCACAGTTTTTCTCTCTTCAGCAGTCCTGCCTTAATATTTGCAAACCTCAGTGTACATATTGTCTTACCCTCAAATACCCTAATCACTCACTTCCTCAGCCTACTTAATTTCCCATATACTATTCCTCTCCACAAATAAAGATATTCATAATCTTATTCTTGCCCTTATTCAGATATCATCACTTCCATGTCCAGGAATTCTGAAACTCACTTATCTGCCTCTCCTTACCAAACCCTATTCTCATTCACACCTCCAATCCCTTGACCTCTCAGTTCTCTCCTAGGCCATCATCCCTGCACTAGCCACTTTGCTAGCCATTCTCTTCTTTTCCCCATCTTCTCCTGAGTCCTTATTCCTCCCCCTTCCCTCCTCTCAAAAACATATTGCTGACTATACCCTGCCAAGCCTCAGCCTTTGAACACTTCTATCATCCCCCTGCCTATGCTCCCATAACCTGCTGCTGACAAAAGTGGAGAAAATCATACAACTATTCTGAATGAATCCATGGCATATTTATGTCACACAACCTTAACTGGGATCTTACTGCTTCTTGGCAATCATTTTACACTGTGTCCATTATCATATCACTATCACAGCAGCTTTTCCAAATCTTTTAATCCCTTTCTCCAGCTCCTTCTTCCTCAATCCTCTCATCTGTAAACCTTGCCTCTTATTTTACAGGATAAAAAAAAAAATGAGACCATTCACTGTGAGCTTCCTCTTTTCTCCTCTTCCTCATCGCATATCACTCAAATATTTTCTGCCACTATATCTTCCCCATCTCTCATGGAGAGGCTCCCTTACTAAGATACCCTCTCCCCCCCCCCACCTGCTTAAGTGATCCAATTACATTCAGTTTCTTCTAACGGATTTCTCCTCCCCTCCTCAGTCTCTTCCTGACTTTTGTCAGCCAGTATAAACATGCCTCTGTCTCCCCAATCCTTAAATAATCCTCAATTGATCACTCTATTTCTACTATCATCTTCTATCTCTTCTGTCTTTTCCAGCTGAACTCCTTGAAAGCCATTTATAATAGATGCCACTATTCTTTTCCTCTTATTTTTTTAACTCCTTACCATCCAGCTTCTGACTTCATTATTTCACCAAAATTGCTCTTTCCCAAATTTCAAATGATTTTTTAGCTGCCAAATTGAGTAGCCTTTTCTTAATCTTCATTCTTTCTGACCTCTCTGCAGACTTTGACACTGTTGATCATTCATTTCTTCATTCTTCCTTTTCTCTAGATTTTTGTGATACCATTCTCTCCTAGTTCTCTTCCTGTCTTTCATACAGTACTTTCATAAGTTTTCTATGAAGAATCCTTATATAGGTCATTACTCTCTAACCATAAATGTCTTATAAGACCCTGTCCTGGGCTGATTTCTTTTCTTCCACTCTATTATTTCACTTGATGATCTTATCAGCTTCCATGGATTTGAAAACTGCCTTTTAGATATCTTGAATGTCATGTAGACTTCTTAATTCCAACATGTCCAAAATTGAATTTTAAGTATCTGAAACTCCTAACTCCCTCTCCTACCCCTGTCCCTTCAGACTTTCCTCCTATTGAAAGTACAACTATTTTCTTAGTTTTCAGGCTTAAAACCTTGGAGTCATCCTGGTTCTTTCTCTCTCACTTCTTCCCCTGTACCCGCCCCCATATTCTGTCTGTTGTCAAGCCTGAAACATTTCTTGAATACAAACCCCTTCTGTCCTTTGTCACTGCCACCACTCAGGTACAGGTTCTTATCACCTCACACCTAGAACCCAGTTCCAAATAAACCATAATTGTATTGTCATTTAGATCATATACTAAGCTCCCCACAAACATTTTGCTAAAATCTAGGGAAACTTATTTATGGTTTTAATAATTTTGTCATTAAATGAATATCACCATTGCTTCTATAAAGAGTCTGTTGATTAACTTGCTCAATGGGTAGTTATACCTTTCCTGTGACTCCCTAGACCAATAGTCCTCTCCATTATATGTTTTCTCCCCCATTAGATTATAAGCTTCTTGAAGGTAGGCACTCTTCTCTTTTGTATTTAAAACCTCAATGCAATGTTTCATCAAAAAAAGAAAGATAATTCAGCATGATTTATTTGTTTTATTGATGGCTTTTTCTTTTATATCTCCTTATCCAACTCAGCAAGCCTTGTATCAAGATTTTTAAAAAGTTCAACAAGACTATCCATTATCCTAGTTATGTTAGAATAAATATACAGAATTTCATACTTACAGCCCCTCATTTCTCCCAAAAATGGAAGATGAAAGGTTTTCTCATTTCTTCTCAGGGGTCAAGTTTAGTTATCATAATCATACAATATTCAATTTTATTCTTTACATTTATATTATGTTATTGTGTATATTGTTTAGTTCTGTTTTGCTTTACATTAATGCCTATATTGCTATATTTTTAATATATTTTATTCTTATTACATTTATGTATCCTAAGTTGTTTAGTATTCCCAATCAATAGTTATCACTTTGTTTTCAGTTCTTTGTTATCACAAAGAGTGCTAGTATGAATATTTTGTATATATGGAACCCTTTTTTTCCTTTCTTTGTCATTCTTGGAGAGTATGCAACACTGGGTTGTCTAAATAGTAGGTCATGACATTTTAATCACTTTAAAAAGTATAATTCCAAAGGGTTTTCCATTATGTTTGAATTATTTTCTGCCTCTACCAGCAACATATAAAACTGTGTACATGCCTGTCTTTTCTACTACCCCTCTTAACATCAACTAGTTTCATCTTTTGTTATCTTCTTCATATGAAAGTCAGTGTAGCTTAGGGGATAGAGAACTGACT
>JAJPUD010007874.1:52560-99578 GCA_023553655.1 Myrmecobius fasciatus | reverse complement strand
GATCCAACCATTCTGGAGAGCAATTTGGAGCTATGCTCAAAAAGTTATCAAACTGTGCATACCCTTTGACCCAGCAGTGTTTCTACTGGGCCTATATCCCAAAGAGATTTTAAAGGAGGGAAAGGGACCCACATGTGCAAAAATGTTTGTGGCTGCCCTTTTTGTAGTGGCAAGAAACTGGAAACTGAAAAGATGCCCATCAATTGGAGAATGGCTGAATAAATTATGGTATATGAATGTTATGGAATATTATTGTTCTGTAAGAAACGACCAACAGGAGGATTTCAGAGAGGCCTGGAGAGACTTGCATGAACTGATGCTGAGTGAAATCAGCAGAACCAGGAGACCAGCAACAAGACTATACAATGATCAATTTTGATGGACATGTTTCTCTTCAACAATGATGTGATTCAAACCAGTTCCTATTATTCAGCGATGAAGATAGTCATATACGTCCAGAGAGAGGCCTGTGGGAACTGAGTGTGAACCACAATACAGCATTTTAACGCTTTCTATGAATATTTCCATGCATTTTGTTTTCCTTCTTAGGTTGTTTTTTTCTTCTTCTCTTTCTAGATCTGATGTTTCTTGTGCAGTAAGATAACTGTATAGATATGTATACATGTATTGTATTTGTCATATAATTTATCCTATTTAGCATGTATTAGATTACCTGTCATCTAGGGGTGAGGGGTGGGGGGAAGGAGGGGAAAAGCTTGGGAAAAAAAGTTTTTGCAAAGGTCAATGTAGAAAAATCACTCATGTTTTGTAAATAAAAAGCTTTATTAAAAGAAAAAAATTCTTAATACTTATATGCTCTTGGAAGAATGGGTATTCTTGACATGCAAAAATCAACTCTGATTGGCTTACAATTAGTAAGCATAATGAATATTATAATGAGAGATGGACTTATTCTAGTGAGGGATTGGGGATATGACTTTGATTATATCATTAATGGACAAAGAGAGATTATTTCAAGCCAAACCATCCCCAACCTTCCCAAAGGATTTCCTCAGTCACCACCACCAGAGTGTTCCTGAGTGGAGCACAATGAGCCAGAATTCACCTTAGATTAAATTCTTTGTAAGAGTCTCTAGTTAAGTGGAGTCTCCCAAGACAGAGAAGCATGAACAGGAGTTTTGAACGAATAATGTCTTACAGAAACTGAACAACTCATATGTTTCTTAATTCTAAATGAGGAAATTAAAAGGAAAAATTTCAATCCTAATTTAGTAATTTCAAGCCTAAATTGGTATTAATATGGGGAAAATATCATTTCTTTCATCAGTCTGCTTGCTTGGGAATACTTAGGAAAACTGCAGAAAAATGGAATGGAGATCCCCTTCATCTACCTCAGAACACAATCAGATACTTTTTGACTATTTCTTATGAAGAAACCTGCATGCAACAAGACTATATGATGATCAATTCTGATGGACATGACTCTCTTCAACATTGAAATATTTCAAACCAGTTCCAATTGCTCAGTAAAGAAAGCCATATACACCCAGAGAGAGGGATATGAAATGTGGACCACAACATAACATTTTCATGCTCTCTATTGATGTTTGTTTGCATTGTGTTTCCTTTCTCAGATTTTTTTTCTTGTAGATAACGATTTTTCTTGCACAGCAAAATAAGTGTGGAAATATGTATACACATATTCGATTTGTCAAGTATTTTAACATAATTAACATGTAGTGGATTTCCTTCCATCTAGGGGAGGGGTGGGGACTAGGGGGAAATTTTGTAATGGAAAGCTTTGTAAGGGTCAGTGTTGAAGAATTATCCATACATATGTTTTGCAAATAAAGAAAAAAATGAAGAAACTTGCATCATTTAGCAACTGTATTATTTAGTATTGTATTATTACTTGTATTATTGTATTAATATTATAACTTGTATTATTTAACTGTGTTATTTGGTAACCCATATTAATTTGTAATTCATCATTTTCCTCATTTTGTCAGACCCCACTTCTCAAATCTAGATCACCAAGTAATTTTGAAGTATATGATGGAATAAAATGATCACTCACAGTCCCAAAGGCATCTGCTTTTTAACCAGCTTGGGTTGGGCTATCCCATAAACCTAGAAGCAGCTTGACTAGGATTCTTCCTCCTACCCGTAGGGGGAAACTCTCCTGGTTTTGCTTTTCCTCATCAGAGTTTGGGATGACTTGGTCTGTGAGTGAGAGGTCAAACCAGGGAGAACCTGATTGGAATGGTTTTTTTGGTTTGTTTGTTTTTCTAGCCAAGATTGTTAGACACAGCTGAATCTCATAAAACAATTAGGATTCCTTAAGGGTAAGAGAGGAACCCCATCTGAAGGCCAGTCCCCTTTCCCCAAAAAGCAGACTAATCCTATTATTTGAGGATTATTGTTGTCTTACAAAAATGAAGTAATAGGGAAAAGCTGAAGGGACCCAAACACTTTATCAAAACATCTACCATTCAGGATTGTCTTGTTTTTGACAGGGAAGGTTCAAGTAATCAAAATCAATTAGAATCATAATCAATCAGAAGAAAGACATACATAGACATAAAAGACCCTGTCAATCCTCACTTTGGGTCTTCAGTCATTGGGAGAAGTAACTGACCCAATTTACAGGTAACTGCTAGTCTAAATAATAAGCTGACCATGCTCAGTTCCCTGGCTTTTCCTGAGGTAATAGTATGACCCGTTTTACTAACAGCATACCCATCACTGTTATTAAAATGATATCTTGCTCTGGAGAAGACTGCCTCAGCTTCATTTTTACTTGTCTGCTTACTTTGTAGTGAAAGTAGAGTTTTTAAATTGACTGCTAATCTAGAATTAGAAATAAAGACATTTCTGGAGCCAAAACATTTTCTTTTTTTAATTAAAGCTTTTTATTTTCAAAATATATACATGGATAATTTTTGACATTCACCCCCCCAAAACCCTGTGTTCTATTTTTTTTCTCTCCCTTTCCCCACTCTCTCCCCCAGTCAGCAAGTGACCCAATCAATATATGTTGAACATGTATAATTCCTCTATACATATTTCCACAGATATCAAGCTGCTCCAGAAAAATCAACTCAAAAAGGAAAAAAAAATGGAAAAGAAAACAAAATACAAACAAATTACAACAAAAAGAGTGAAAATATTATGCTATTTTCCATATTTAGTTCCCACTGTCCTCTCTCTGGGTGCAGATGGCTTTCTTCATCACAAGACCATTGGAACTAGTCATTTTTGACGAGAGTCATGTCCATCAGAATTGATGATCGAATAATCTTGCTGTTGCCGTATATAATGATCTGGTTCTGCTCATTTCACTTAGCATCAGTTCATTTAAGTCTCTCCAGGCCTCTCTGAAATAATCTTGTTGGTCGTTTCTTACAGAATAATAATATTCCATAACATTTATATACCATAATTTGTTCAGCCATTCTCCAGCTGATAGACATCCACTCAGTTTCTAGTACCAAAACATTTTATTACTTTCTGGTTAGCCATAAGACGTCAATATGACTCTAAGCACTTGAAAGCATGTGGAGGAAGGAATTCTTTCCCCATACCAGGTTAGCCTGTGACCTCCTAGGTGAGCCTACATGTGGAATAGGACTGTCTCCTATTGGTGACTTTTTTTTTACTTGAATAGGTCCTTGTGAGATTTTAAAAGATCCAAAGATCTACCAAATATTCAGTAACCAAGCCAAGGAAAGAGCCAACTCTGGTGTTTGCTTCATCCTAGCAATGGATTCACCTAGCAAAGTAAGGGAGTGATTCTGTCTGTCTGTTGGCTATGCCCCATTTTGTGGGGGGGGGAAGCTTTGTAGCAATCATTTTAAGTTTGAGCCCACTTTTTTCCAGGAATTGAGGTCACCCTGTTTTTGGACTTCTGCTCTTATTATATTTATCTTTTCAGTAAGTATCACTTTATAAGAGTTATTAATGTCATTCACTTATTGATGATCTCAAGAAGACTGATTAAATTGATAATAGAGTGCTTACCATTTTACTGCATATACTGAGAAGATATTAACTGCTTCTGAGCAATTAATATTGGAAGTTTGAGCCAATAGCATTAAAGAAAATCTCACTTCCTGGGAGTACCACTAGACTTCTGAGGAGAATATGTAGTTGATTGTGCCTTGGGAATGTAACCTGTTTGTGTGTTTGTCAATTAAGAGAACAAGGCTCTGGTTTCACTATGTGAACATAGTGTCTCCCTCATACACTATAAAACTTTTTGAGGAAAAAGGATTATTTCATTTTTGTCATACAGCATATGGAACATAGTGGAAGCTTAATAAATGTTGGTGAATTGATTGTAAATTTACCAAGGAGTTTATCACAAAGGAAACATTTAAATCAAACTTCATAATTCTTAATTGAAGTGAAGAACATTTTTAGAAAACAGCTGAGGATATCTTCACAAAAGTTTGAGCTCTCCACTTGTCTGATGTGCTCAATTATTTGAAAGGAACTCCCCGAAAATTCTTTTTTCTTAGATGTAAATGTTCCCTGTGCCTGGGGAATATTCTGTTTCTGTGACAGGGCATTTACTTAGTGATTGCAATAGTCCATTGGAAATCCTCCAGCTTTTTGTAATGTGGTTTGACAACTATTAGACATCTATTGACAGGTAACTCACCACTTAACCAAAGCAGTCTATTCAACTTTTGGACAATTCTAATTATAAGAATTTTTTCCCCTTACATCAAGTCTAAATCTTCTTCTCCTTAACTTTTACTGCCTAGTTCTGCCCTTGAGAGTCAAGTAATACAAATCTAAATCCATTTTCAGAGCCTTTCAAACCCTTGCTTAGAGATATCTTGCTTTACCATCCCCAAATCTTCTCTTTTCCAAGGTAAACAACTTGCTTAATTCTTGGTAATCCCTCTTGGGATTTTCTTAGCAAAGATACTGGAGTCCTTTGCCATTTCCTTCTCCAGTGTGTTCTCATTTTATAGAGGAGGAACTGAGGCTGATTGAGGTTAAGTAACTTGCCTAGGGTGACAAAGCTAGTAAGTTTCTGAGACAAAATTTGAACTCGGGTCTTCCTGACACCAGATCTGGTGCTCTAACCACTGTACTACCTATCTGTCCCATATTAAGCTTATCACCCATGAAAATCCACAGATCTTTTTCACAGGAATCTGTATCTAACCAGGTTTTCCCCATCACATACTAGTAAAGCTGATTTTTTTTACCTAAATGTAGAATGTGACATTTATTTCTATCAAATTTCATTTTATTATATTTACATTCTAGCTTGTGGAGACCTTTTTGCTTCCTAAATTTGTCATCCAAAATGTTAGTTATTTCTACTAGCTTTATGTTATCTACAAATTTGATAAGCCTGTCATCTATGCTTTCATCTAAGTTATGATTAAAAATGTTAGATGGCATAAAATAAAAACAACTTACTGAGATCCTTTATTGGACATTTCTCTCCAAGTTCAAGTATACATCAAGATTTCCCTTCAAGTTTCTATCTGGTCATTTAGCTAATTCTGAACCTACCTAACTCTATATTATCATATATAGCCTGCTGATTGTTCATAAAAGCACTACATATTTTGTCAAATACTCTGGCAAAATCTAGGTATTCCGTGTCTACAACATTACCGTCATATATAATTCCATTAATCTTATGAAATGCAGAAATAATAATTTAACATGATTTTTTTTTACTTTTATTATTTTATTAACATTATTATTAATGTTAATTACTTTTATTAACTTTTATTACTTTTATTAACATTAATAATAACAGGTAGAGAACAAAGAAGTGGCACAGTACATAAAGTGCCAGGGCTAGAGTCATTATGACTCATCTTCCTGAGTTCAAATCCAGCCTTAGATACATACTAGTTGTGTGACCTTGGACAAATCACTTCACCCTGTTTGCCTCAATTTCCTCACCTGTAAAATGACCTGAAGAAGGAAATGGCAAAACATCTCAGTATCTTTGCCAAGAGAATCCCTAAAAAGTTTACAAAGAATCAGACATGACTGACAATGACTGAACAACATAACAGCTAGCATTCATGTAATGCTTTAATATTTACAGAGTACTTAAGTTATCTCATTACATGCTTTAAGTTATCATATTATTGCCTTTTTTCAGAATGAGGAAATATTTTATTTTTGATAAGCCACAATGGCTCTGTTCTTTGTATATAAAACACTGAACTTGAAAGTTATAAAGCTTTACATAGAAGGTGAAAGTATTATACAATGCTTATCATTCTACTATCCAGGCTATAAACTGGCATTAGGATAGTCTCTGGATAATGGTAACCAGTGAAAAAACAGTGGATAAAATCTAGCTTAATACTATTTATAAGTCTGCCCATCTGGCCATTGTGAACATATTTTAGTGGAGGAAGGTTATGTATAGAAGTAGAGAGTAGGTAACCCAATCATAAACAATTTGCAAGATTATGAGCCAATACTTGTGTGAATGGGATGCAAATCAATATGAGGACTAGTGACTGGATTGAAAAGAAGCATGCCCAGAGTGGAGAATTAGGAGATCTGAGAATGGAATCTTACCCCTGGGTTTATGAGATCTTGCAGAGTATGAAAATGGAAACAGGTTCCCTCACATATTTCCTTACATATAGTTATTAAGCATATTGCCAAAAAGTATTAGGGGCCCACAACACTCTTGAGTGCACATGACCAGATTAAAATGCAACTGAGAAATATTTAACAATATAAATAAGGATACAACAAAACACAGATAATATCACAGTTTAAACTAAGTCAATTTGTTGCCAGCAGAAATCTATGTAGGGATAAGTGACCCCAATTTCTATTTGAGTTTCATATCATTTGCCTAAGAGATTGAGAATAAACCCTGAGTCCTAGTACACACCTACATGTAGTTTCCAGGTTAGAATCACTAATAACTAGCTTCCATCAGATTTGTTCTTGTACTATTTTCTTTAAATTGGGATTTTCTGAGGTCTTCATCTGAGAAGAAGAAATAGTGATGAGGACAAGCACTAAGGTAAGGTGATCTATCTGGAAAGTCCTATGCACTCTCTAGATATAAGGTCCCTCAGAACTGGTAATATACAAATGCCACCATAATTGGCTCTTTTCAGTAGTGAGGTGATTCAGGTCAGTTCCAACGGTCTTGTGATAAAGAACCATCTGTACCCAGAAAGAGAATTGTGGAGACTAAATATGGATCATAACATAGTATTTTCACTTTTTTACTGTTGTTTGCTTGGATTTTGCATTCTTTCTCATTTTTTTCCTTTTTGATCTGATTTTTCTTTTATTAATATTAAAACTTTTTTTTTATTTTCAAAATGTATGCATGCACAATTTTCAACACTGACCCTTACAAAACCTTGTGTTCCAAATTATCCCCTCCTTCCTCCTATCCTCTCCCCTAGATGGCAAGTAATCCAAAATATGATAAACATGTCAAAATATATGTTAAATCTAATATATGTATACATATTTAAGAAAATCAGATCAAAAAGGAAAAAAAGTGAGAAAGAAAACAAAATGCAAACAACAACAAAAAGAGTGAAAATGCTATGTTGTGATCCACACTCAGTTTCCACAGTCCTCTCTCTGGGTGTAGATGGCTCTCTGCATCACAAGATGATTGGAACTGTCATCAATCATCTCATTGTTGGAAAGAGCCACGTCCATCAGAATTGATCATTGTATAGTTTTATTGTTGCCATGTCCAATGATCTCCTGGTTCTGCTGATTTCACTCAGCATCAGTTCATGCAAGTGTCTCCAGGCCTCTCTGAAATCGTCCCGCTGGTCATTTCTTACAGAACAATAATATTCCATAACATTCGTATACCATAATTTATTCAGCCACTCTCCAATTGATGGGCATCCACTCAGTTTCCAGTTTCTAGCCACTACAAAAAGGGCTGCCACAAATATTCTTGCACATGTAGTCCCTTTCCCTCCTCTAAGATTTCTTTCGGATATAAACCCAATAGAAACACTTCTGGGTCAAAGGGTATGCACAGTTTGATAGCTTTCTGAGCATAGTTCCAAATTGCTCTCCAGAATGGCTGGATCCATTCACAGCTCCACCAACAATGTATTAGTGTCCCAGTTTTCCCACATCCCCTCCAACATTCATCATTATCTTTTCCTGTCATCTTGGCCAATCTGAGAGGTGTGTAGTGGTATCTCAGAGTTGTCTTAATTTGCATTTCTCTGATCAAATTTTTCTTAGGTAGCATGATAATTGCAGTAATAGATATAGAAGAATTGCACATGTTTAACATATATTGGATTGCTTGCCATCTAGGATAGGAGTTAAGGGGGGGATGAAGGAGAAAAAAAAATGGAATACAAGGTTTTGCAAGGGTAAATGCTGAAAACTATGCATAGGTTTGAAAATTTTAAAAGCTTTTTTTAAAAAAAGAGAGAAGAAAATGCTGCACCATAAGAAATTATGTGTATGAAGAACTCAAAGAAGCAAAAGGAAAGTTCATGGAAAGACCACAAATAAAATAATATAGCCAATGACCACAATGATGTAAGTGAAAAGAACAACAATATTTTCCTCTGGGGAGTAAAAATGTTGGTCACCTTTTCTGTCCTCCAAAACCTCATCCAGTACACTTGCCACCTCTCTTTAATTAGAAAGGAAATGGGTAAATGAGGAACAATTTTGGGACAAGTTTTGCTAATACAGTTCTCAAATACAAAATATATAAAGAGTTGATTCAAATGTATGAATCAGTTCCCATGGATAAATGGCCAAGTAATATGAAAAGCAATTTTCAAAGGAAGAAATCCAAGTTATTTACAACATGAAAAAATGTTCTAAATCACTAATTATACAGAAATGCAAATTAAAGCAACCTTAATGTTCCACCTCCCACCCTTTATATTGGCAAATTTAACTAAAGAGGAAAATGACAAATGTTATATGGGTTATAACAAAAATAATATGAATAAACTTTTGGTAGAGTTTTGAATTTGATTGAACCATTCTGGAAAAATCTGGAACTATGCCCCAGAAGTTAGTAAACTGTGTATACTTTTGGTCTATCCCCAAAGAAATTAAGAAAACAGGGAAAGGATCTGTAAGCATAGAAATATTTGTGTCATTAAAAATAACAAAATGGACAATTTCAGAGAAAACTGGAAAGACCTAATTCAGAGTGAAGTGAGCAGGAAAAAAAGAGGAAAAAATTATATGATAACAATGTTGTAGACAAAAATATTTTAAGTGACTTTAGAATTCAGACTCATGAAATGACAAACTACTACCCCAGAAGACTGAATAATAATAATTGTAGCAATATTAATAACAAATAACAATAGTAACTAGCATTTTGATAGTATTTTAAGGTTTGCAAAGCACTTTACAAATGTCATGTTTAATCCTCTCAACAATCGGGGAGATAGGTGCTAATATCATACCCATTTTACAAATGTGGAAATTGAGATAAATCAAGATTAAATAACTAAGTTGCCCAGAATTACACAACTAGTAAATATCTTAAGCTAGATTTCAACTCAGGTCTTTCAGATTCTAAATCCAATGCTCTGTCCACTATCTCACTTAGCTGCCATTTCCCTCCTCTCAAAGAGATGATTAATTAAGGAAACATCTTCAGGCATGACCACTGTGTGAAATGATTTGCAATTATATGCATGTTTGTGAAGCAAGTTTTATATTTTTGCTTTTTTGTTGGTTGTTCAATGAAGGAGTAATATGAGGAACAGATTATAAATGTATATCAAAATAAATTAATTTTAAAATAAAATATGACTGGGAGAAAAAAAAGATAAAATATGGAAATTCACAGACAAGGATTACAAAGAATGAAAAGGTGTGGAGGGATTTCAGTCTTTATCAGTGAGAAAAAAATATACACATTAATTTGATCACACATCCATCAAAGAACTATGTCTCTCCATCGAAGAAAATCATGCTCTGGCTCAAGAGGGGGATAGGATAGATAGGTGACTTCATAAATTCATTGTTGGAAATATAGCTTCAAGCCTAAGCCCTATTGAAAACAGTTAATTGGCAAAGCAGATAGAGTTCTGGACCTAGAGCCAAAAAGACCTGAATTCAAATCTGACACCAGATAATTTTTTAGGATGTGACCCTGAGAAATTCATTTAACCTTTGTTTGCCTTAGTTTGATATAATACAGTTTAGTTTGAGATAAATAATAGCCCTTTACCTCCCAGGATTGTTGTGAGGACTAATGAGGTAATATTTCTGGATGGCTTAAAGCAATTCCTGGTAGGTAGTAGGTACTTAAAATTTATTGCCTTCCCTTCATAAATATTATATAAAGGGTGGCATCTAAAAGCTATGTTGTTCCACAGTAATTGGAAGGATTAGTGAGGAGGGCAGGGTAGTAAAATCTGTTGCTCAGTTTGTCTGGAGTGAGGCAAAGTGGATTGAGGGATAAAGTGGAAGTCAAAAAGGTCAAATGATGAGGTCAAATCCTACTTCTCACACTTATGAGTTATATAAACCCTGGACAAATCACTTAACCTTTGCAGCTTCAATTTCCCTTTTTGTAAAATTATAGAGCTGTTGTGAGAATTAAATGCTTTACAAACTTTAAATAACTGTACAGATACTTTTCATTACTCAATCATTTCCAACTCTTTATGACTCCATTTGAGGTTTTCTTGGCAAAGACACTGGAGTACTTTGCCATTTTCTTCTCCAGCTCATTTTACAGATAAAGAAACTGAGGCAAAAGGGGTTAAATAACTTGCCTAGTATTACACAGTTAGAGCCTGAGGCCAAATTTGAACTCAATTTCTAATTCCAGACCAGCACTCTATTCACTGTGCCACTTAGGCCCTATATTAATGTTAGTTATTATTTTAATTATTAGTATTATTGTACCAATTAGTGGTATGGTTGATTGACACAGGGATCATTGTGAGCTCAGCACATTGAGACAAGCTTAATTTATTCCCCAGTAAAGTATAAAAAGAAAAGAATCTACCCACACTACTGTCTATGCATGATGAAAACTCAACAGCTGCAGAGGCAGAGTGCTTTCCACCTGATGTCAGAAGTCCCTCACCTCCTCTAACCTGGTATTCTCTTTTCCTTAAACCATAGGATCAAAGACTTAGATCTGAAGTAGGGCTTAATAATTAGTAATATGAAATAGATCTCGGTTTACAGAGGGAGTCCATGAGGCTAGGAAACATGCTCAGTGTCACAGAATGAGGAAGGCACAAACCTGGAGGTGAAATGGAGGTGTTCTAACTCCAAGCCAAACCTTCCATTAGACTACCAACAGAAGTGCTTTTGCTTCCTATGAAAAAGAATGGATTATTTAAATTAGTCTTATTGCTTATCAAGATACAGTAAAGCCAGAGCTCTTGGGGTTTGTGAACTTTTTTTAATAGATAGATATAGATATAGATTTATATATATACATATATATATGTTTCAGTATAATTGATTTCCTTTGTAAGCTTACATATTTTTAGGCATCTAAAGATATTATTTTGGAAAGAGGTCTACAGGCTTTACAAGGCTGTCAGATGGGTTAATGACTCCTTCCCAAAAAGATTAAAAACTCCTCCAGTAAAAGGATGAGAACTAAAATGGAGAGAGAGAAAAGAAGCAGATAAAATTTAGTGATTCTCCAATATATTTCCACAATTGCATAACCTCATGTCTGCAACTTCTATCTCTGAACCTTTTCTTTCCTCTTATATTACACCTAAAGTATGTTCAGGACCAGCCTCCCAGCCTTGTACTTCTCTGATTGCATTGCTGACTTTTGTAACTGAGTTTCCAATGGGAAAAAAATGACAAGAAAAGACACGACAAAATTGTGAAGTTAGGGAATGCAGGAGAGAATAATCTTTAGCATAGGCAGTAAGGAAAGGGAAGACAAAAGCTGGCTGTGGCTGGCAATTCTGCATTCCCCAAACACTGTCTGCCCTCCATCTTCAGTGGACATTTGGTAATTAAAAACAGATGGGCCATCATCTTCGCCAGGGTTCATTAACCCCTTAATGTTTCTCTTCTGGATATAGAATGGTTGACTGGAAAAGCCAATTTTGGAGGTCACTGGATTAAATAATACTCAGTTCAGTCAAAGGGTGCTCAGCAAGATGGCAATAACCCTCCATATTTTTATTCATAGGGCAACCTGATTGGGAAACAGGGACACTTTTTCAAAAACCCAAATGTCACTACCAGCTCATTTATCACCATATGCACAATGAAAGGTGGCTTGCTTTGCTTGAAAAGAAAATATAGACCAATAGTAGGAGCAATATTCTATTCAGATACAGGAAACCTCCTCTTTAGTCCAAGATCTCTACGGTAATATGACCAAACCAAAGGGTACAGGGAAGGGAATAATATGTAAAAACAAAACAATAGTAAAAAAAAAAACCCATCCCATAGTAGGAAGAGATCAAATTGTGAAAAACTTTAAAAATCAAACAAAACAGCAAAGTTTGTGACTTTGGGCAAAGCACTTAACTTCTTGCTGCCTCAGTTTCCCCACATGACAAATGAAGTAAAGGTGATGATCAAAAGATAATCTATGAACTCCAAAGGAAAAACATGAACCAAAGTATGACATAAATTTCAAATGGTAATATATTAATAAAACATTTCTCATCCTCAAATAAATGAAAAATTTGTATTCATCATTTTCAGCACATCCAACTCTTCATTAACCCAATTGGAGTTTTCTTAGCAAAGATGATCAAATGATTTGCCATTACCTTCTTCAAATTATTTTACAGATTAGGAAACTGAGGCAAAGAGGGTTAAGTGACTTGTCCAGGGTCACACAGCTAATAAGTATCTGAGGCTAGATTTGAACTCAGGAAGATGAGTCTTCCTGACTCCTGGCACTTTAACTACTGCCCCACTTAACTGCCCTAATGCAAATTTAGATAACCTGGGTTCAAATAGTTCCTACTAAATAGAAGTTGGTAATATGGGCCTGGAGCTCGAGGAAAAGACTGGTTATACAGATCTGGGAAATATTTATATAAAAAAAGGTAATCAAAATGATAGGAGGTGATGAGATCACCAAATGAGATGGAAAGAAAAGGTACAGGACAGAGTCTTAGGAGATATTAGTAGTTAGCAAGTATAGCATAATCCTAGCAAAAGACACTGAGAAGGAATTAACTATTGCAATTCTTAGGAGGAGAACAATGAGGGATTAGTACCACAGAATCGAGAGAGGAGATATCATTCAGGAGAAAGTGTTCCACAAGGCCAAATGCTACAGAGAGGTCCAGGAGAATGAAGACCACGAAAAGGACATTATTTGGTGATTGAGAGATGATTGGTAACTAAGGTGAGAATAGTTTTATATAAATAATAGAGTAATAAGCCAGGTGGCAGAGCGTTCAGAGAGTGCAAGAGGAAAGGAATTGGATTCATGGAATGTATGTAGAAGTAGGTTTTTTCAAGTTTAACTGAGAAAGGGAGGGGAGATTAACTCAGGATTGCTTAGCATGAACTTTTTATACATATACACACACACATATATACATGTGTATATATATATTATATACATGTATAGTATATATGTGTACATATATATTTATATACACATGTATTTATGTACACGTATAGATATATTTTGATATAACTAGTTTTCTTTTTAATTCTATGTGATTTTTTGCATTTTAAAACATGCTGAAAGGTAGTCTTCACTGGGCTGCCAAAGGCATAAATGGAGAAAAGGGGCATCCAATTTATTAAGCACTTACTAAGTATTTTACAAATGACTCATTTGATCATTACAACAACTCTGGGAGGTAAGTACTATTATAATCACCATTGTACCAATTGAGTAACTGAGGTAGATAGAGGTTGCCCCAGGGTCACCCAGCTAAATCTGAGATACCATTTGAACTCAAGTCTTCTTGATTCTATACCCAGTGCTCTATTCACTGTGACACTTAGATTAAGAGTCCCTGAACTAACTCTTTATCAAACACATCCCTTTCCCCCACTACAGCCAAAGAAATGATAGGATGTATTTTTCTAGAAACAGCAAAATTGAATTAAAATGCTGCATAATGATGAGGCATTCACAGTTTCACATGAAGAGTTTAACAATTATCTTGGAGAATTTTGAAAAGCAATAGGTAAAGGTGTCTCTTATTTAACTTATGTCTGAGTTTCTCCTTTGTAAACCCTTCTTAGTCCCCTTAGTTGCCATCTGTATTTCAATTAGTGGCATAGTGGCCATTCTTCCCAAGCCTGACGCTGCTGAATGCTGCATGTCTCAAAGCAAAATGTGCCATAAATCTAACATGTCAAGAGCACTTGCTTTTTGTTTGATTGCAAATATGTTTAATTCTTGGTTCACTGAACCATTAAGGAAAACCATCCAGGCCTGTAATTTACAAAGAAGTAAATCTGCCCAGCAAAAATATTCCTCTTAAAAAGTTGATGGAATTCTAAACTTATATAAATAAATTATTCACTACATTTTTTCTCTGCATATTTCAATGTTTTAATTTTTTCATTTAATAGTATTTTATTTTTTCCAATTTAACATAAAGATAATTTTCTAAATTCAATTTTATAAGATTTTGAGTTCCAAATTTTCTTTTTCTGCTTCCCTCTCTCTTCCCTCACCCCTCCCCAAGACAGCAAACAATATGATATAGGTTATACATATACAATCATTTTAAATATATTTACATATTAGTCATTTGAATTGACTCCATTTTTCATGGCTTCCAATTTTGCTCTTTGTAAATCTTCCTAGGCAGTTTAAAGTCAATGCCAGTCATTAACTTATTTTATTATTTTTTATAGTATGGAAGTAATATGTTCAGAGCTCTAATTGGTCATTTTGTCACCTGACGGGAGAGGCAATATTAACCATGGGAAGCATGTAGATAGGGGCTAAACTCAGTGGGGAACTCATTTGGAACACAGGAGAGCTTCGGGATTTTATTTCCATCCCATCAGGACTCAGCCTCTAATTTTATTGCACTAGGGATGAATTTCGTCTGAGCTTCTCCTGTGATGGAACCAGTCCTGTCAAATATGGTATAGTCTGTCTCTTAGAGAATTCAATCTCTGACCCCAAGCACGATCTATAGCTCTTTTCTAATCTTCACATTCCCTAGCTCACCATCCTCCAAGGAATTAGAAAGGAAAGACATCCCAATCATTTGCTTCAATCTTGTGGTAAGTCAAAAAACATGTAGTATGTCACCATCCTCTGGGGAGAAACTGATCCATTACAGGGAATAAGTTTCACCAAAAGGAAAGGGACTGGGAAACCATCCCAGGTAGGAGAGCAGTGCTATGAAGTCGATGAGAGTTTGGCTACTCTCAATTTGTGCTTTGCGTTCTCAACATCTCTTTCCCAAAGATTACTTAAGCCTAGGTTGCTGTTGTAATCTCCCTATTCTCAAGGTCTCTACTAGGGCAAACTACAGATCCTGAAATTGTGGAAACGGTACTAGAAACCTTCCTTTCCAATCACTTTGAAGGTTGACAGTTGGGTGACTAGAAGAGATCTTTTTGTAACAGGTTATGCCTTGCCTAGGAATTAAGAAAAAAGAGTGATCTATAATGATAATAATTTTCTCATCTTTGATTTCAAGGCCTTGATGATAAAATAAATTAGGTGGTAAAATCTATGAAGTAGAATTGTTAAAAGAATTTTCTGTTAAAATGCATAAATATGTTTATATATATATACATATACATATACATATTCGAATATATTCATTCATTTCATTTAGAACAGAGGAATAGGGGCAGCTAGGTGGCACAGTGGATAGAGCACCAGCCCTGAAGTCAAGAGAACCTGAGTTCAAATCTGATCTCAGACACTTAACATTCCCTAGCTGTGTGACCCTGAGCAAGTCACTTAACCCCAATTGCCTCAGCAAAAAGAGAAAAAAAGAACAGAGAAGTAGAGAGAATAGTCTTAAGGACATTCAGTGAAACAAGGTTAAAGAAGGAGGAAGCATTGCTCAAATTAGAAAAATTGGGAAATAAGAGAATACTCTCAATGGCCTAACTTTTTATGTCTGATACTGGTAGTAAATTGTCTGAGATTACATACTAGAGGAGGAAGTGGTACTCCAAATTTTAATACCTTGGACAAAGCTCTAGTTATCTGGCCCTCATTAGGTTTCTATACATATAACCTACTTTCAACAACCTAGGAAAATATGATACCAGGGAGCCAAAGTGATAGGAGAAGAAAAGTGTTAGGAAGAAATTTAATTATTCTTGATTTTGCAATTACAATACCAAGATTTCAAGAATTTCATTTCTTCCTCTAATTCTTTTTAAAGGATCACCTAAGGATATTGGAGAAGCAGGAGAAGCAAGTATTTATACCATTATATCTTTGCCCCATGTAGTACTTGACTTGGGAGTACCATAATCAACCATTAAATCAACCAATAAATTTATTTGCAGAGGACTTGAAATCATCTGGTCCAATTCCCACCCACTGCCACATTCCTAATAGTTAATATGTTCTCCTCCACTTACTAAGTCAGTTAAGTAGACTAACTAAATAAATACAAGTACGTTATAGTGAGAAGGGAGAACAAGAATAAGAATACAAGAATAAGAACACAAGAATAAAAACAAGGAAGAGGAGAAAGAAGAAGAGGAAGAAGCAGAAGGAAAAATGTTTTATTTATATATTTTTTTAAAAATCATGTGTTCATCACCCATTGTCATTTTCACTCCTACTCCTTCCACAACTCCCAAGCATTCAGTTTGGTGTTTTGAAACAATTATTCTTTTCTTATGAAGCTTTGCCCATAAGAACCTGAAATTTTCCAACCCACCAAAATGTGCATAAAAAAGTCAAACTGACACATTAATCATGATAATGTTGACTTCACCCCACACATTACCTCTCTACCCAAGTCAAGATTGGTCAATGTATTTATTGAACTTACTTTGATTGCCTTTTAATGTTGTTTTTTGCATTGTATCATTCTTTTAGTTATGCATCATTTTAAACAAATCTTTCCAAGTCTGCCTGAATTTTTCAAATCTGTCACTGCTTTCTTCTTATCTTTCTTCTGCTCTTTTCTTCCTGGCTTTCTCTCTCCCTCCCTTCCCTTCTTCATTCCATCCTTCTTCCATTCTTTCCTTCCTTCTTTATATCCTGACACCCATCTTTTTCACATTCTTCCTTTCTTCCACTCTTCTTCTTTCCTTATTTCTCTCCCTCTTTCCCTCTCTTCATTCCTCCTTTCCTTTCTCCCTCCCTCCCTCCCTTCCTTCTCTTAGATCTTTTAATCTTCCTTCCTCTTTTTTATCCTTTTTCATTCCTTCCCTTTTTCCTTTCACTTTTCCGCACTACTTTTCTCCCCACTCTTTTTTCCTTCCTTCCTTCCTCTCTTCCTTTACCCAGATCTGTGAATTACTCCATGTAGAGAATTCCTAGTATGAAAACTTTGACTTAAAACAAAGCACACTAATAGCTCATCTATAACTTACAATTTAAAAGATTTGTCGGAGACCCTGGGAGATTTAGCAACTTGCCAATATTCATACATTTAGTTAGAAGCAGGACTTGACCCAGGTCAGCCTGCCTCCAACTGCTCATGATTTATCCACTATACCATGCTGCCTCTCTTATAATTTCTTATGACACTGTAACATTCTCATATACTCATACACCATAATTTGTTCAGACATTCCCTAATCAATAGGATTTTGCTGTTTCCAGTTTCTTGCAACCTGCTGCTGTCATTGTCTAAGACCCTTTCTGTATTATCAGCTGAGGACACATCTTTTCCACCTGAGCACTTGTAGTAATCAATGGGCACAGCATGTAGAAAGAGGCTCATGTATTAGCATGAAGGCCAACTCCATGGTCTAATGAAAACGTCAGCTCCTGTATGCTGCCAGCTGGGATGCCATTGAAAGATGTGATTATAGAGCCCATGTTAATAGTGTTATCATATTGCAAGTATTTTTGATGTGCTTGTAAACCTGTGAACGTAATTGCCCAAGAGAACCTGTCTCCCACAAATCAAGTTACTCTATATCGAGCTGATTACATTCCCCCATAGCACTGAATTTAACGCCTAAATAATGAAGTCAAAGAACAATACAGAGACCTAGCATTTGAATAGACTTGATTGATTCATTTCTTTCTCCCATTTAATAACCCACTTAGTTGGTGACAGCTAAGTGTAGCAGACTTCTAAAGCACATAACGCACCAGAGAGAAAACATTTCGCAGATTAATAACTGGATGTGGCTGCAAGCTGGCACTCCCTTAATAGCAGCACAAAAATAGACTATCATCAGAAATCTGAAATTTAATGCTCCAAAATGAATGTACGTGCATTCCTTTAAGATGGTGCTATACTCATCACCAAATGCTAATCAGACATAAATCAGAAATCAGAAGCTAATAAACACAATTCTGGGACTTAAAAAAATTATGCAATCCTTTACAAGATTGTGATCTTTGGTCAAGGTCTTTTAATGCTCAGATTACAAAATAAGAATACTAATCATATTTAGTGATAATCTGAACTCTCAAAGAATAAAAAAACAAAAGGAAATTTCCCAAAGCTGCCACATGATTCCCATTTTAAAGGAGATAGATGTACTTCATTTATACAATTGCCATGTGATCTGGATAAACACTGTTAAACTGTCTGCATTAATGCATAAATCTCTCTAGTCATTTGTTGGATTTATGTAAAAGGATATAAAATTAAATTATAACAACAAAATACTTAAAGAAATTTTGGAATGAATTTTGCCCCCGAGATGTCCCCTTGAAACTCTCCCACCAGTCAGAAGAACAAATGTGAAAACTGAAAGAGCAGTACTTTAAACAATCCCATTAATGGCAAAATAGGTGCTTTTCTTGGCATAGTTTCTTATTTTGTGAAATGGTCATAATTTCCCTTGGGATTTTTTTTAATAAACTACTCAGTTTTAATCTGGGCTTAACTATTATTATAGTTTTGTAATTCTGTTTTGATGTTGCTGGCTGTTCTGCTTTGTTCATCCGCAAAGCTTAATTGGCAAACCATCAGAAATAAAGTGAAATATTTGGTATCCTTACAAGTCCTAAGCAACCCTGAAGGAGTGATTTACAAAAATGGTCCCTAGAGTAATAAAAGAATGAATCTGTCTTCTCCCTGAGGGACAGGAAGTTCTTGGGCCCAAAGAGAACCTGATCCATTCATTCTTGAAATGATTCATTTAAGCAAATAGCTCATTTCTATGATAAGAATAAGTATCAAAACAGTTTGTTATAGCATTAAATTTTTTTAAGTTACTTTGACTTGTAAAAGCACTACCCAGACAAGTTATCTTTTCCTTAGTTCACATCATAAAAACCAAAACAACTATGAAAATAAGAAAAAAATTTTTTATGATTATATCTCAACTAAATCTCTTCAAAGAACAAGGACATTTAGTATATATCTACCTATTTATCTGTTTATCTATCCACCTACCTATTGCTGTCTTATATGTATGTTATATAAAATTTGTATGTGTAAACTCATACATTTATAAAATTTAAATAAATATTTGTAGGCAAGTATTTTCATCAAAGTTGTATGTTTTTATATGAAAATCATAATTTTCACTCAAAAATATATTTTAATATATAACATCTTTTATATAAAATGCAAATAATACAAACACCTATCTCATAGGATATTTATGAAAATCATATGAAATAATGCATTTAAGGCATTTTATAAACTTGAAAGCACATTAATGTCAGACAAAAGAAATGGGAGTTGCTTGTTCCTGCTCCTTGAAGGATACTGGTCAAACTATAATGATAAAGGGACAATTTTCTCTTTCTTTACTTTGCAGAGTCATCTGAGTTATTGTGATGTGAGCTATGGGAATGCCAACTATTTTTTCCTTGTCATTATTTCAATTAGTATTATTTTGTCACTCATTTTGGAACCAAGGAATGAAGATATAGTGAGATGTGACTTAATCAGTCACACAACTAAGAAATCATCAGCCTTATAGTAGGCAGAATCATTCTCATTGTTATATTCTTCACTGTAAGCTCCCCATTTTATGGGGACTGCCTCACTTTCATATTTATATTGCTAATACCTAGCATAGTGCCTGATATGACCAAGGTCAAGAAGGCACCCCTCTGGAGAGACTTGCATGAACTGATGCTGAGTGAAACAAGCAGAACCAAGAGATCATCATACACAGCAACAACAATATTACATGATGATCAATTCTGATGGACATGGCTCTCTGCAACAAAGAATTGTCTCAAACCAGTTCCAATTGTTCACTGAAGAAGACCATATACACCCAGAGAGAGGGATATGAAATATGGACCACAACCTAACATTTTCATGCTCTCTATTAATGTTTGCTTGCATTGTGTTTCCTTTATCTGATTTTCTTTTTTTTTTTTCTTGTAGATAGGATTTTTCTTGCACAACTTGTCAAGTATTGCAACATTATTAACATGTAGTGGACTTCCTGCCATCTAGGGGAGGGGAGGGGACTGGGGGTAAAATTTGTAATGGAAAGCTTTGTAAAGATCAATGCTGGGGAACTACCCATACATATGTTATACAAATAAAAAGCTTTAATAAAAAAAAAAAGAAGAAGAAGGCACCCCTCCTCACCTCATTACTTTGAAGTTGGCTATTTGGAGAATAATAAAGCCCCAACATGAGATAGTATCCTGAAACCTAGTTTACATAACAAATAATCCCTGAGGAGGATAACCAGTGCTCTCCTCCATCCTCCCACTTAACCAGAATTCTGAGGACAGCAATAACTGCCCCTCCTCCTCTCTCCCCCAGCCCCAGAGAGAAGTATCATTGACCCAACACTATAAACACAACCAGAGTAAGAGAAGAGATTGGGCAGAGGTTTCTATAGGAAAAAGAACCAGCAGAATGGGAACTGTCAAAAACTCAGATCTGCTTATGAGCTTTCAATTTATGTACAAGATCTGGAATGGACAGCTAATAATCATGGAGCTGCCATGAGGGTTTTATACCTATTTACATATAAATAGTCCTGACCAGAGCTAGCCACCAACGGTTAATTTAATTTATTGTCCTTTGGCAAAAAGAAAAAATAGTCATTGGTTTTCCAGCACTTTTAACCTTGGTGGACCCTTGGGAAATAAAAATTAGATTGAGAGAAAATTACTAGTGGGGGAGAACAGCATAAAAGTGACAGTAACATATATAAACCTCGGGCAGCAGCGGAATAAAGTGTCATATTATTGTACGTTCTTTCCTAAAGTTCAATATGTCTCTCATGATTTACACTTCACTGATTCTCCCTTCCTGCCAACTCCTTACCCAAGATCATTTTGGGTCTCTTGTTCAGCAGGATTCTTAAACAGATGTTTGTTGCTTTTGAAAAGAGCAAAGATCACAAATGGGTTGTGAGAAAACAAATTAAGACAGATCCTACAAATAAGGGCTTAAGGAGATAACTGAAATTGACCACTAGGTGTGAGGGTTCTAAAGGAAGGCCCAATCTTACTGTTCTACTTTCTTAATGGAGAAAGAAATTCTGAAAGGTTATATATGAATTCAACTCTGAAAGTATTGTTTAAAAAAATAAATCTAAAAGCACTAATTGATTCCTTTTTCAATTTAAAACCTGACAACATAGATAGGGTTCTGGACTTGGGTTCAGAAACATCAAGGTTGGAGTTCTACTTCAGACACATTAATGTATCTGTGTGATCCTAGACAAGTCTCATTTTCATCACATGTAAAAAGGAGAGAATTGGATTGAATGACTATTAAGATCCAGTTTTAAATCTATCATCCTACATTCTCTGATCTCTCTCATTTTGATTACCAAAGTTTTCAGTCTTTTTTGCCCAGAAAATAAAAAATATTGGAGCCTAATTCCCAACTCTACAACATAGCAGAATGCAAATCAATACCAAATTGTCAGGAGATACTTGGCTTCTAAATCTTCCTTATGAAACCTACTAGTTGTGTGTCCTCATCTGTGAAAGAATGCTTCTCATACCTACCTCACAAGATTTTGGGGGGAATCCAATAAGCTAAAGTGTTTTAGAACTCTTTGAAATCTTAAAAGCAATACAAAAATACTAGCTGCTAAATATTAATACCAATTTCATCCACAAAGGGTGCTGAAAGACACATCAGCTCTACCACAGGGCTTTAAATGAAAATAAAAGTAATCTCAAAGATCAGGACTTCTTAAACTTTTTTCCATTTGCAACCCCTTTTTGACAAAAAAAATTGTATGTGACCTTGGGCACATACATATATAAAATAGGCATACAAATCAAATATTTGCTGATACTAAGTCATATTTTCAATTCCTTTACATTGTTACATGACCCCACATAGGATCATGAACCACAGTTTAAGCTGAGCAATAGATCACTGCCATTTGCACAAATTTAATATCCACCAAAACCTTGCTAAGACATGACCATGAACTAGAATTATATATCAGAAACTTATTACCCTTCATAAACTAACATGACAAAATTTCTGTACCACAAATATGGATCTCAAAGTAATAATCATCATAATCATTTTTGTTGTTCAATTGTTCTCAGTTGTTTTCAGTTTAGTCTTATTGATACCATTTGTGATTTTCTTGGCAAAGATAATGGAGTGGTTTGCCATTTTCTTCTGCATACCTATTTACAGATAAAGAAACTGAAGCACACAGGGTTAAGCGATTTGTCCAGGATCACACAGCTAGTAAGTGTCTGAGAACAGATTTGATCTGTAGAAGATGAATCTTCTTGACTAAAATCCTGGCACCCTATACATTATTGCATCACCTAGCTGTCAGTCATCAGAGTTGAATTTTATATGGATCTTACTATGCTCTAGGCACTATACTAAGCTCTTTATAATTATTATCTCATTTGATCTTCAGAACAGCTCTGGGAGATAGATGCTATTATTATCCTCATGAGGAAATTGAAATGGAAAGAGATTAAATGGAGGGTTTAGAGAGGATTATATAGCTAATGAGTGAATAAGACTGTATTTGAATTCAGGTCTTCCTGTTTTCAGGTCCACGGTTCTATCTTTTGTACTACTTATCTGCCCAGATGTCCTTGAAGAGTTAATAAATAAATTTAACTGGAAGAAGATATATGCATGTGTATATATGATTATATGCATATGTATACATATGTTTATGTATATATGTATGTGTTTGTGCATAATATGTAGAAGTATTGTCCATAATTCCTTAGGTACAACATTGAGCCATAAAATTTGAGAACAGTGATTTTAACAGATGATGTCATACCAAATATACACAATCTCCAAAGTGTTTGGAATAAAAAAAAATTCAAAATTTAGACAACTAATAGAAGAAATAAAAACCATGTGGCAATAGAATAAGGAATTATCTCAGTCATCTTGTGTATTATTGATGTTTCCTTGAAAATGTTTTCAGTTAACCTATAAAAAATGAATTTGCCTCTTGATACTTTTATTCATTTATACAAAACAGTTATTTTATCTACTTGTGCAAAAATCTACAGAATGTTAAATGTAAAAAAAAGGTATCAGAATAGTGACTCAGGCTCAGTTTCCTCATCTGGATAATAGGGATAATAAAACTCATCCAACCAACCCCACAAGGATGTTGTGACAATCAAATGAAATCATGTATATGAAAATGCTCTGTGCAAATTCATAGTGTTACTTATAATCCTTGTTTTCTATTCAACTTTATATATGGAAATTATTCTCTATTCCTGTACATCTGTCTCTGTTTTGCTGTTTCTCTATCTTTGTCTCTTTGTCTCTCTCTCTGTCTGTATGTCTTTCTGTCCCTCTGTCCCTTTCTCTCTCCCTCTTCTCTCTCTCCTTCTCTTCCCTTTCCATCTTTCCTTATAGTTAACCCTTATAACTGATGGAAACAAGTTTATTTATATTCACACAGGTAGAATAGTTTCTATATGATTCGGACAGTGATGATCTTTGCCTAACCCCTGCCACAAGAATTCCCCTATTTAATACAATATGTTGTAGAAGATTCAATTTATTTATTGACCATTGGGTTACCACACATGTTGTGTAAGATACAATTGCTGATCTGGTCCCTAGCTAATTAACAACTACATTTTAAAAGTACTTTCATCTAGTTCAGGGGAGGTTCTATCCATTTTAAATTCGTGATGCTGAAAGCATCCCATGCAGCTGAGTAACCAACTCCACAGAGATGTTTGCACTTCTGCTGTTAGAAGTATACATTCCTCTCCATTTTTCATTTCCATCCCTTCTATAAACTTTTTTTGCTACTAAATTGTAGTTCTTGTTGCCATAAGGCTCCCCACAATTCCCAAACTTAGCTCCTCCATGGTCAACATGCCCATAGCAGTGAAACTCCATATCCTTAATTATTAAAGCCAAATTAGGATTGTAGAATCTCATAAAAATTAAAATTACAAACAATTTAAGGAGAAGGCACATGCTTTGCAAACTCATTGTAGGTAGTCAACAGCTTAGCTTCACCAATGAAAGGAAAGAGATAATGCAAATAATTGGAGATGTATGTGAAGGAAAGAGGATAAAGGATTGGTCACAGAGAAGAGAGGAGAGAAAATAGTCAGCCAATCCAAGTGGTGATGTCTTGGTACCCTTCCACAAATTATAAAAATGAATGGGTGAATGCATCTAACCTCTTGTACATAACTTTTCTGCAGGATTTATGAGGAAATGTGGACAAATATCATACCATACAAGAAGGCAGAAAGAGATTATAATCTGTTTCAGCAGAAAAATGCTTTGATGAAATCAATAATATTTGAAGTATCTAATAAAATGTTTTTACCAGTTCTATTATTAGGGTTATTGTTGTTCAATTGAGACCTCATCTGGGGTTTTCTTGGCTTTGATACTAGAGTAATTTGTCATTTCCTTCTCCAGTTCATTTTACAGATGAAAAAAACTGAGGCAAACAGTTAAGTCAACTTGCCCAAAGTCACACAGCTACTTAGTGTCTGATGTCAGATTTGTTCATTGGATTTTTTTTCCCATTTTACCAATTCTATTTTTAAGGAGTTATTCTCTTTTTCCATTTCACCGATTCTATTTTTAAAGGAGGTGTTTTTCAGTCAATTTCTATGTTTCCTTTTCTAAAATATCCTGCAAAGTTCTTATTTCTTTTCCCCATTATTCTTTTAACTCTCTTTTAAAATCCTTTTGGAATTCTTCCAAGAAAGCCTTTTGAGTTGGAGAGCAGTTCATATTTCCCTTTGAAGCTTCATCTGAAGGTGTTTTGCCTTCAGTGTCCTCAGGATTCAAGTTCTATTCTTCCTTGTCTCCATAATACCTATTAATAGTTGGGGCTCTTTTTTGCTCATTTTTAAAGGTTGAGGTCTGTTTCTAGGGTAAAGAGGAGATTGTCCCAAGCTTCCTCTTATACTGCTCTGGGTCTGATAGAGCTGCAGGCTTTCTCCTGTACTCCCCCCCTTAAAGCTGCTAGACCTGGCCAAGTCCTATCTGTTATATTGGGGTTTTAGGAGCTCATTACTTGCCTTCCGCAGTTGAGTTGGAAGTCTTACAGCTAGCCTGCTGATATACTGGCCTTCTGAACCAGGACAGAGAAGCCAACACAGCTATATGTTGACTAAGAGCCTCCCCCTAGATTCCTCATGTGGGGTCTCTCCACCTTGGGCCTCCCTGTACTGTACCTGTGCTAGACTGTGTCTCCTCCTCTGCCCAATTGAAATGGACCTTTCCTGAAGTCCTTCTAAGATACCTTCTGCTGGAAATTTGTTCCACTTCAAATAGTTGTGGATTCTGTTACTCCAAAATCCATTCAGAGGCTTGATCTAGTGTTGATTCTGAGGGAAGCCAGAAAGAGCTCAGGCAAAGTCCTGAATATTTTCTGTCAACTTCATAATTGGATGAGAAAAATCTTCCTGACTCCAGGCTTGTCACCCTATCCACTGTACCACTTAACATGCACTGATACTTTATTATGGATCTAACAACAAAACACTATCTCCTGCAGAGCCCTATTAAAATACAATCTACCTGGGAAATATGATATACTAATTCATTAACACTTATTTAATGGATGTTTCAATTAATTCAATAAATATTTATTAAGCCCATATGTGCAAATCATTCTGCTAGGACAATCAATTAATAAGCAATTATTAGGCACCTGTCTAATGTTAGGCACTGGAGATAACAAGAGGCAAAAGATTTTTTCCTTCCCTTGAAGAGCTGTGAGCTAAGGAGATGGAGGACAGAAGGAATTGGCAGACAATATGCAAGTATTTATTTACAAACAAATAAATGGATACATTGGAGAAAATAGAGGGAAGACATTAGTATTAAGAAGGATTAGGAAAGGCTTTTCATAGAAAAATGGGATTTTAGCTGAGATTTAGCCAGGAAGCTAAGGAAAACAAGAGGCCTAGAGGAAGAAAGAAACTACCCCAGAGAACACTTGAAATTGGAAAATACAGGAAGGAGAGAATTTCAGCTTCATGGAAGAGATGGCACCTGAGGAAATCCTTAAAGGAAAAAAAAACACTTCAAAAGGAAGAGATCAAGAGGAACTGTTTTCTAAACCTGTTTAAAAGCATAGAATTGGGAAACGGTGGGTGAAGACCAAGAACCAGCCATTTGTTCAGTGGGCTGAAACATGGAATGTGTGAATGTCAAGCAAAGTGAAATGGAGCTAGATTATGTCTTTGACTGCTGCACAGTTTGAGTTTTATTTTAGAGGTCATAGGAAGCCACTGAAGGGTTTAGAATAGGGTGATGTGGACAGTACCTTATATAAATATTATTTTAGCAGCTATATGAAGCATGTACAAGAGAGGAGATAGGAAAGACCAAAAAGACCAGTAAGAAGGATCATTCAGTAGAGGAAATAAGTGATAATGGCCTAAAACAAAATGTGGGAAATGTAGGTAGAAAGAGCAAGTTAGTTTGGGGATAATGAAAAGAAACTGAAGACAAACTTCACCTACTTAATGACTTTTTCCTAAGTTAGTTGACACCATCTAATAATATTTCTAAAACCTGGAATTCTCAATCTTCCATCTCCATTTCCTGGTTTCCCTGGATTCCTTCAAGTCCCAATTAAAATTCTACCTTTTGCAAAAGATATTTATCTTTTATGTTTATCTATATAAGATTATATAAATATATAATATATAACTATATATGATATATGTCTAATCTTATATCAGATTATCCTATGTAAGATTGCATAAATATGTAATATATAATTATATATATATATGTCTAATCTTATAGATATTTTATGTAGTACATATATAAATATAATCTCATATATAATAGATACATCTAAATAGATTATCTTAAATAATACATAATTGTGTATATCTAATCATATGTAACAAATATGTCCATTATTATATATAGTTAGATTATATTATACAAACAATAATATATTATTCATAATATATATAATTTATGGATGTCTATAATAATCTATATATAGATATATCTCAGTTTTAGACAGTTGTTTGCATATCATCTTTCCTATTAGGTTGAGTTTCTCGAGGGTAGGGATTGTTTATTATATTCCCAGAACTTTGCACAGTATCTTGCACATAATAGGTGCTTAATAAATGCTGCTTCACTTGACCTCTTCCTAAATTCTACAGTTCCTTAACAGAATTCATCTCTTTGACATCTTGTTAATTTGTAGCAAGAGATGAAATTTGCAGGATTAATGCTGAGGAAAAGTACAAAATGCATACATTTACTCATTGATGAACTTGCTATAGGACAGACTAAGTACTTGCTGCAAAATAGACAGTAGCCAATGATGGCACTTGTAGTCCATCTGAGTAACAGAGTATCTAGCTCATAAAGTTGCTGATGGGAGACTTTCTTTTTGTAACTTGGCTGTGTGAGGACTGAGTTGTCCATCTGCTCACTGGAGTCCTTCCCTTTACATATGGGAAAGCATTAACTGAGTGCCAGCTGCTCATCTGTTCATGAGCCCTGGGATCTTCGTGGTTGGAGTATGAGAATAATAGTGAGGAGACCCAAATTTTGGTTGTGGCTCCCCTGCAGAGGCTTTGACCTTGAGTAACCCTGATCAAGTTACTTTTTATACCTTAGTTTCTTCATCCATGAGATCAAAATAGTATCTACATTACAGGAATTGATGGGAAATGAATGGGAGAGTTTAACTCTGAATTCCCAGGAGAAAAAAAAATTCTATCTTAATTCTGAGAATAGTGTGTTATAATGAATGGAATTGGGGGCAGGGGTCCTTGAAGTCAGATAGTTCAACTGACAAGCAATTAAAGCAGACATTCTGAATCTTTACTGTATCATATATTCTTTTGATAGTCTGATGAAGCCTATGAACCCTTCTCGCAATAATGTTTTTAAATAATTGAAGCAGATGTTAAATTTGAGTTAGAGATTAGTAAAAAAAATGATTTTTGTTTCCAGTCTGAGTTTATGAATTTAGTGTGTATTACTGGGAATAATACAAACACAAAAAACCTGCCCCCTACTCAGAACTGAGTTTACAATCTACTGAAGGAAACAATTTGTAGATATGTTGGAATATACAAAATTAACCCTAAAAAGTAAATACAAGGAAATAAAAGTAAGAAAGGTTCTATCAATTGAAAGGAACCAAAAAAAAAAAAAAAGTCTCCTATAGGGGATGATACTTGAACTAAGTTTTGAAAGAGACAGAGATGAAAAGAGATTTCAGGTATAGAGGCATGTAGTGGAAAAGAGAATGCTATAAAGTGAACTGACCAATAAATATTTATAAATACCTACTATATACCAGGCTTTGTGCTAGCACCTAGAAATAGAAATATAAAAATGACACTATCCCTTCTCTCCAGGAGAGTCCATTCAATAGGATGTATGGAAGATAATTGGCAGTTGAGCAGCTCAGCAGATAGAGCACTAAATTTAGGATCAGAAAGGCACCTCTTCATGAGTTCAAACCCAGCCTCAGACACTCACTAGCTGTATGAACCTGGTCAAGACACTGAATCTTGTTTACCTTATCAATAAAATGAACTCAAAGAAAAAAAAATGGTAAACCAATCCAGTATCTTTGCCAAGAAAATATTAAGTGGAAAATCAGAGAGCTGGACTCATTTAAAACAATAACATGGGAGATAACATGCATACATAGCAAAGAAGGACAGTTAGTTATGCAATACAGCAAAGTCTGTGAAGTGAAATAATTCTAGAAAGGCAGGCTGAAACCATGCTATGAAGGGCGTTAAATGTCTAACAGAGACGTTTGGTTTTCATCCTAAAGGCAATAATAGAAAACCACTGGAGTTTCCTGAGTAAGCAAGTGAAGTGGGTTCAAGTGAGGCTTCCAACACCTACTGGCTGTGAGCAAGTCAATTAATCTTTCAAAGTCAGAGTTTCCTCCCATGTAAAATGGTAATAACAATAATAATAATGCTTATGCTAACCTATTTTAACAGGGCTGTTCTGAGAAAATGTCTTTGTTAGGTGTACTGTGAACAAAAATTATTATTATTGTTCTATGTATGGCACTTTCTTAAATTAAAAAAAACTGATGAAAGTTGCTATGCAAATATGAGCAAAATAAACCCACTAAAGGACATTATGAAAAGAGTGATTTCTGGCTTACGCAAGATTCATTCAAATTATTGGCAACATTGCAAGTCTAGCTCTTAGCTCTCCTCCCATCAGCAGAGTATTCACCTTTGGTTTAATAGTTTTGTATTAAGCTATCCCTCACTCTCAGCTAGTCTCTCCAGCTTCTTACAACATGGCATGTCTGATTAGGGTTAGACATCCTGACTTGGACTGAAGAAAAAGAAAACAATTTCACTGGCTTTACTTTCTCTCTCCTAAATCAAGCTATGAAAGATGGATAGTCATCCCACTTCCTTTTGATGGGAAATAAAGAAGGAAGAACTGGGAGCACAGGGTTGGGTGGTCACTGGGGCTCTTCAAAAATGAAGAATGAAAAATAACAGAGAGGGTATTATATACTAACGCATAGGTCACTGCATGAGAAAAACATAAGCTAATTAAAGGAAATTATTAGGAGCTAAAGTTAAAACTATCAATGGACCAGAAAGCTAGTCAGGCAGCAAAGAATAAAGAAGAAAACAATATACTCAGTGCAAAGCAAATGACCTTCAACAGCAACAAATCAAGGGGAATAATCAGAAACTAAGGAGCTACAAGAACTTAAGGGGCAAGACTGTCAAGGAAGAGAACAGTTGAGAAGCTACCAGTGATAATAATTATAACATGACACATGTTTCTAGAGTACTGAAAGTTTTACAAAGTGTTTTCCACACAACCTCCAAATAAAAGTAGTATAAATATATATTTTTAAAAATTATTGATGAGGGGACTGAGGCCAAAAAAGTTAAATAACTTAATTTTATTGATATAACTAACAAGTTTCAGAGCCTGAATTCTAATCTTCTAACTGGTCTCCCTGTCTCAAGTATCTTGTCAACCCTAACCCCTCCTCCATATGCCACCATACACACTCTAGTGACATGTGGAAATAAGCCCTTATCAGCGAAAACTAATTCAGTATGAGGATTTATAACCTAGAAATTGATAATCACTACAAATCAAGGCTTGATTTGTTTTGTTGATTAACTAGACTTAGAAAAGTGATGGAGAAAATGTTAATAATGTAGATTAAATTAAAAAGTGGACAGTACTTTTCCTACCTAAAGAGCCAGTTGTTAAATATTTACCTGTACATATCCATTAACCCCATTGACACCCAATTACATCCTTGTCAAGAAGGCTCATGCCAGTAGGTACCAGAGATAATCCAGGTTACATATATCCTATAAATTCCCTTCTCTCTACTCACACAGCCACCACTCTGGTGCAGGCCCTCATCATCTCATGCATGATTTCTAGTTGATTTCAATTCTCTCCTCACTCCAGAACATCCTCTATATTGTTGGTTTTGTTGAAATCTCCTTTTCATCAATGTAATATCCAGTCAGATGCCAAAGTGAGTTTCCTAAAGACCTAGTCTTACCATATTATTCCACTGTTCAATAACTTCAAAGACTCCCTATTAACTGCAGATTTATATATAAAAACCCTGATTGTCATTTAACCTTTCATTTATAACCTCACCATTTCCTCCTTTTTTAGTCTTTTTGAGTTTTATTCCTTTCTATTCTACAATAATTCAACACTGGTTTGTTTGCTGTTCTTTGTGCATGACTTCATCTCAAAACCCTGTGCCTTTTTAGTATCTCTCTGTCATGCCTGGAAAATTACCCCTCATTTAGCTTAGCAAGGAACTGGAAATTGGGTAGGTATCTATCAGTTGAGGAATGGCTGAATAAATTATTGCATATGAAGACAATGGAATATTATTGTTTCATAAGAAATGATGAGCAATTGATTTCAGAAAAGCCTGAAAAGACCTACATGAACTAATGCTAAGGGAACATTGTACACAATAACAAGAAATGTGAAGATCAACTGTGATGGACTTGGGTCTTCTCAACAATGCAATGATTCAAGACAATTCCAATAGACTTGGGATGGAAAATGCCATCCATATCTAAAGAACTATGGAGACTGAAAGTGGATCAAAGCATAGTATTTTCACCATTTTTGGTTTTTGTTTTTTCTTTCTTATGTTTTTTTTTCCCTTTTGGTCTGATGACAAATATGGAAATATGTTTAAAAGAAGTGCACATGTTTAATCTATGTCAGATTGCTTACTGTTTTGGGGAGGGAGGTAAGGAATAGAGGGAGAAAAACTATTTTATGTATTTGGAAAAATAAAATGCTGTTGAAAAAGAAAGAAAAAAGACCTAATCCAAATCCTACTTTCTGCAGGACTTTTCCTGCCCTGCCATCCACATTCTTTTTCATACTAGAACCTTACTCCTCAGAGAGATTATTCTTTCATATAATCTGTATATATTTTATACTTACATAATCAATTGAATGCTCTCTTGCCCTTTAGAATGTGAGTTTCTTGAGGGCAGCAAGTCAGTCTTTCTTTATATCCTGAGTGCTTAGTACACTACCTAAATAGTCTTCAGAAGCCAAATCCAGTACATTTCTCACTATTCTAGGAAGGACCTTGCCAATAGGGGCCAAAAAGGTTGACTCAGGCTTGAGTATGTTCTATGGTTCCCAGCATGTGAGTAGGTAATTAATTAGGAATATCTCTTTGAGGAAGAGGATATGAGAACAGAAGCCCCGCTTCCCTTCCCTTTCTCTTTCTCCTCCTTTCCTTTCTTCCTCTTTTTGTTGATCTCCCTTTTGCCCATTCTCTTCTTCCTTCGGTGGATTCTTTTTAGATTTAATTGGCAGAGCCTTTCAGAAGATCATTAATTAGCCCAGGGAAAGCTCAAGGAACATTGACTGCTTCTCTGTAAATTCATCTCAAATGGATTCGAGAGTAAAGACCACAGATCTTCTGTGGGGAAAAACATAATCATAAATAAGAAGCAAAAAATGCTACCTTCAATGTAGAACTGTAAGTCACATAAGGAAACTGTAGAAATAAGCAGTAAAAAGGACAAGGGATTGAGAGTCAAATTCATGAGCCCTCATCTCACCTCTATGCTTACCTGTATAACCTTGGACAAGTCACTTAAATGAACATAACACATAACCTGTTATTGAGTCATTTTCATTCATGTCTGACTCTTCATGATCCCATTTGGGGTTTTCTTGGCAAAGATACTGAGATAATTTTTCATTTTCTTCTTTAGCTCATTTTACAGATGAAGAAACTGAAGTAAACATGGTTAAGTGACTTGGCCAAGGTCACACAGCCAGTAAGGTTCTGAGACTGAATTTAAAGGCAGGAAGATGGTCAGAGCAAGTCAATCCTTGAAACTGGATTGATAATTCATAAAATTATGTTCAGATATGCTGAAAAACTTTGTTCCCATTCTGGGGAGTCATTTGTGGAGTATAGAGAGAATGCAAAAAGACAGTTATTCTAGAAATTGGATAAAATGCAGAATTCTACTAAATCCCACCTGAGAAGGAGTAACTTGATTGGGGAGGGGAGCTCTTAACCTCTGGTCGATTCATAATAGAAAAAGTGTTCAGAAATCTAGGTCTGGGGGTAGAATTTCAATTCCCCAGTGAACATCTACTTCATCCTGGCCTTACCAGTCATCTTGACTTTGGGCTGCCACTGGACTTCAAATGGCTCAGGAAGAGAGAGTGAAGTTGATGACTTTGGGAACCTCTTCCTCACTTAAATCCAATTCACACACAAGACCATGGGTCCATGTAGATATTCAAGGTTGTGTTATCTCCTTGAGAATGAAAACAAGGACAAAATTGGAGTTAGAAGGCACCTCAGAGGTCAATCTAATTTAATTTCCTTCATTTTATAGATGAGGACATTAAGGTTAAAAGGGTTAAATAAATGACAAGTCACACAGATATTAAATGGAAGAGTCAAGTTCTGAACTCAGACTTTCAACTCCAAATCCTCCACTTTTTTTCACTGCCTGTATCATTCACTGCCTTCCTCCTCCCAGAAACCTGAGATTCATTCTTTTTGATCAATTACTACCCTTTCTACTACCTGTAAAATGCAAAATCTCTTGAGTGGGGTAATAATAATAACAACTACTCTCATAGCTATAGTGCTTAAGGTTTTACAAAATATTTTCCTCACAATAATCTCAGGAGGTCAGTGGTATGAGAATTATTATCCTCACTTTTTTAAGATAAGGATATTGAATCTCAGAGAAGGAAAATGACCTTTGCTCAAAGGACCCTCCACAATTTACTTAGACATCTTCTCAACAATGGAGATTCACACAGAAACTGTGAATGTTTGATCATTTTTCAGTCACAACTGACTCTTCATGACTCCTAAGTAAACCCCAAGGTTTACTTGGCAAAGATATTGGAATGATTTGCCATTTTCTTCCCCAGCTCATTTTATAGTTGAGGAAATTGAGGGGAAAAGGGTAAAGTGACTTGCCCAAAGTCACACAGCTAGGAAGTATCTGACATTAGATCTGCCCTCAGGCCCCACATATACATCCACTGTATCTATTATGAATAGACCAAAGGGGAAGGACTTCCCTCCCCAACTAAGTAACTTTCACAGGTGGGGCTTACAAGAATGTTGCATTATTTATTCAATAAATGGTAGTTCTCCATTCCCTTGATATTCCATAAAATGACCTCCCAGAATGAGAATAAGGCTTCTTTTTAACATAGTTCCTATGAAGTATCAATCCAGTTTCAAGAAATTTTTGCTCTTAGATTAAAGCCTAGAACTGACTGATTGATTGAAATTGAAGCCTATGATTGAAATTATCACTTTTTAAAAGTGGGATGAATGAATTGATTTATTTATTCAACTAATACCCCATCCTTACATGTATATATATGTGTGTTACATATAATTATATCTATGCATATATATAATTAACTATTTTTATTTATTCACTATAAATTTATATAGAGGTAGGTAGGTGGCACAGTGGATAGAGTATTGGGTCTACAATTAGGAAGATGCTTCTTCCTGAATTTAAATCTGGCCTCAGACATTTCCTAGCTGTGTGACCCTGGGCAAGTTACTTACTCCTATTTGCCCCAGTAAATTATCTGAGAAGAAAATGGCAAATCATTCCAGTATCTTTGTTAAGAAAATGGCAAATAGACCCAAAAGAGTAGAGCATGATTGAAAACCACCATGAATAAACCTTCTTTGTGATCAAATACAATGGAATTTGCAAAAAGGCACATAGCAGGTTTTCATTAAATAAATGTTTATTCATTTTCCCCTCACTATGGGTTTTCTTTCTTTTCTTTTTTTAATAATAAATGGGATTAATTTTTAAATTTTTATTTATTTTATTTTATTTTTAATTTATGAAATAAAATGTCTTTCTTAGGGGAAAAAAAGGATGATTGCATATGAAACTTCAAATCTCTTATGTTCAACTGGGTATTTCTTTTAGATATATAATGAAATTATCATACAACTTTTTTTCTTTTTTTTTACCTTCCCCTACCCTAGAGATGGCTTCCATTAGACACAAATATGTATATATGTAAAATCATTCTATCTGTATTTCTATTTATCAGTTCTTTCTCTGGATATGGAGTCCTCCTTCATAGATCCTTTGTAGTTATTTTGAGCATTTATAATAGGTTGTTCCACCCAGATAGAAAATAAATTGCTTCAGAATAGGGACAATTTTATTGTTCAGTTATTCTATTATCTGACTCTTTGTGACCTCCGTGGATCATGGTTCTTGGCAAAGAAACTGAATTATAATAGGTGCTTAATAAATACTTGTAAACTGAATAATTAAGAGCAAGTAAGGGCATTTAAAAAAAAGATATGGTTAGCAGCATAGTTTTCCTGAGAACCAGTGTGGTTTTCTTCTTCCATGGGGTACCAGTATTTTAGAATAAATTAAAGCAGGTCAGAGGATTACCCACCTGACAAAAGTTTCATATGGATCCAGCACATCCCTGGGAGACCTAGATTGATTAAAATAGCAGCAGTCTGATTGAGGTGCTTCATCTGACAGGCGCACAGAGTACCCACATAAATACCATCAATTAGTAGCATCTGAAGAGGAACATTTTTTTAAAGGAAAGATCTGTTTTTGAGTAAAAGTGATTTCCCAGAAGAGTCTGCTAAACCAAGTGGAGAAAGGATGCAAAACTTGGCTATCCGTCCAGGTTCCAGAGGCCAGAGAATTGGAAATCAAGACCATTGTACCACATCTCTGTTGATCTCTACTGTCCCTTCAAGCTCTAATTATCCTGGAACTGTAATTTCAAGATAATAATGATGACTGATATTAATATAGGTCTTTGAGATTTGTAAAACGCTTCAAATCCTTTATTCTACTTGCTCCTTGAAGCAATCCTGTGGTATAAATACTATGAATCAATGGAACTTTAGAAATCAGTTAAACCAACTCCATAACTTTGCAGATGAGGTCCATAATGGGTGAGTGATTTGCCTATTCCGCATGAATAGCAGACTCAGGATTCAAATCCAGATTCTCTGACATAGCTCCCACTGCACTGGGTAACAATATCCCCATCTTGCAGATAGGGAATCTGAGGCACAGAGAGGTTAAGTAGCTTGCATAGGGTCATACAATATTAAGATCCTAAGGCAGCATTTGAATATAGGTCCTCCTGACCTCTCATCCAATGATCTACCCCTTTACTCCATACTGGTTGTCATGAAGCTGGAACAAGATGATATTTACAAAGTACTTTTGCAAAAGTGCTCCATAAATATCATTTATCATTACTATATTATTATTTTCTGATTCTCGAATTATTTATTATAACCAACATCCTTCCACAGAAGAAGAAATTAAATTGCAAAGTTGGAAATGTTTGTCACTTTTTTTTTCTTTGCCCAGTGTCCTTGTGATCTCTTATTTGTTTCTTTAACAAAGATTTAGGGAAGGATCTAAAAAAAATTGATTCACACTGTGATGTAAATGGCTGATACAATTTAAAATGTTACCTCCTGCCCAAACTGTTGACTCACATTTTTATCTCAAGTGCCTTGAGTCAAAGGAGTGAAGTCTGAACCGGTATTTTTAGGTGTTAGTAAGTGAAGGAAATAAATTGGAAATAAGGGAGACCTCCAGCCTTTGCTGGAAGACACTTAGTACGCAGGAGCCCTTTACCTTCCAAGGAATTCCATTCAATTTTTAGTAGCTCCAACTATTAGAAGATTTTTCATTCCTCCAATTTCTATATATAACCCCTCTGGGGTTCCCTCTGGGGATAAGCAGTCTCATCCCTCATCCACAAGAAAAGGATTTAAAAATATAAAGACAGCTTGCACGAGTCCACTCTATCTCCTGTACACCAGTTCACCCATTCTTCAAGAGAAACATTTTCAGTTTCTCAATAGATGCCTATATAACACAAAAGTGAGGCCTTTCAGGGTCCTGGTTAACCTCCAGGATTTCATCCTTCCTAAACTATGGCAGCCAGAACTGAACACAATATTTTGGCAATAGTGCCAAATCACCACTGCTACCCTCTCCCCTTCCCCCCCCAAACATTATAAAATGAAATGCAAAATATTTCAAAAGAAATCAATTGCATTAAAAAAAGTTATCAAAATATTTTTAAACACAAGTTCACAGACCTAAGGTTAAGAACCTTTGCTCTTCAGTTCCAATAAACTTTGGATGGAAAATGCCATCTGCATCCAGAAAAAGAACCATGGAGACTGAATATGCATCAAAGTATATTATTTTCACCTTTTTTTTCTTCTGGTTTTTTTTTTCTCATGGCTTTTCCTTTGTGTTCTGATTTTTTCTCTCTCAACATGACTCATGCAGAAATATTTTTTAAAAAATAAATGTACATCTATAATTTAAAAATAAAGTTAGAAGTTTAAATTTAAAAAAAAAAAGAAAATTTTCCCTGGATGGAGTCTATAAGGCAGAGTCCAATGCCACTATCATATTCTTATTCACAGACATTGTGTTCTCTGAATGTCCCCTAAATTTGTCTTTTTAGCTTTATTTGGTTGCCAAATATTGAACTTGCCACCCATTAAAATGGTCAAAATGTTTTCACAGAAATTCATATCTAGTTATTCCTATCCGGACTTGTGATTGGGAAGTTGATTTTTTTTAAATCGGTATATGAGACTTTACATTTATCCTTATTAAATTCCATCTTTGTAGATTTAGACCAGTTCTATCCAGTTGAGATCTTTCTGCCTACTGGCTCTGATGCATACCTTTTAACTAGCTTATCCTTTCTACTTTTGTGTTAGCTATATGTTTAATAAACATGTGCAGCTAGAAGGCATAATGGATAGGCTGCTAGGCCTGGAATCAGGAAGACTTAAATTCAAATCCAGTCTAAGAAACTTACTAGCTATGTGACCCTGGACTAGTGATTTAACCTTCTTTACCTCAGTTTCCTCTTCTGCAAAGTGAACTGGAAAAGGAAGTAGCAAACTATTCCAATATCTTTACGAAGAAAACCCTAAATGGGGTCCAAAAAATAGAACTTAAGTGAACAGCATTAACAAAAATCTTTAAAGGATTAACCAAAAAAAAAAAAAATGTTCAAAGGAAAAAATCAAGACAAAATATAGAGACCTCCACTAAAGAACTAGAGCTGTTAATAGGACAATTCTTTGGCTCTGTCTATTCAACCAGTTTCAGAAATATCTAAATCTAGTGGCTTTTAGCCTACATCTTTTCATTTATCCAGCGCTATTTCCCCTGCTAGAATCTCATTAATAAACCCCATCTTGAAAATTCTCTCCTCAAAGGAACCTAGAGTTCCCCTGAAATTCTTGGTCAATTGCTGCCAATGTTCTTTTTATGAAGAATTCTTTCTACCCTTCCTTGTACCAAAATCCACTATCCCACTACTGACAGAGAATGGTATTTTAATTATAGAATGTTAGTAATAGAAAATAATGTTAGAGAAATATTCTTTATTTTACAAATAGGTGATATAATGGAATAAACAGGTATCTGGAAGCAGAAAGTCTGGGTTCAAATCTACCTCTCACACTTGCTACCTATGTAACAATGGACAATTCATTCTATCTCTTCTGGCTTCAGTTTCCTCCTTGAAGGGATTGGACAACATGGCATCTGAGGTCCCTTTCTCCTCCCTAGATCTATGATTCTATTACATTAGTTGCCCAAGGTTAAACTCTTAATAAATGTCAAAACTGGGATAGAGAACAATAGAAAAGGAGATGTCCTGAATCTGAGAGGATAATTAAACTTCCTGGCTTTTTAGAGCTTTTCACTGCCAAACCCATTTTAGAAATCACATTAACCAGCATCCACCTTGCTCCCGTCATTAATAACAGGGCTGCCTGTCTGATAATGAGGATGGATCCATGGCAGCTCATTTAGATATAGTTCACCTTTCCACAATCCCAACCCCCTCCCTAATATTGCTCTTAGTGAATGGTTAGATCTCACATTCCCTAATTAACACCTTCTTTTGGTGCTATCTAATGAGTCTGTTGATGTTCCTCCTTCAGGCTGCCTTTGTGATAATAAACTCTGGTGGGTATAACCCGCTACAACCAATGGTTTTAATTAAGAGGCAGATGTCACAGGCTCATTTCAGTTGAACACTAAATGCACTCCCTCTCCCTCTCCCTCTCCTTCTTCCTCTCCCTCTTCCTCTCCCTCTCCCTCTCCCTCTCTCTCTGTCTCTCTGTCTCTGTCTCTCTCTCTGTCTCTGTCTCTTTGTCTGTCTCTGTCTCTTTCTCTGTCTTTCTTTCTGTCTGTCTCTGTCTCTCTCTCTGTCTCTGTCTCTGTCTCTCTGTCTCTCTGTCTCTGTCTGTCTCTCTGTTTCTGTCTCTCTGTCCCTGTCTCTCTCTGTCTCTCTCTGTCTCTGTCTCTCTCTGTGTGTCTCTCTCTGTCTCTCTGTCTCTGTCTCTCTCTGTCTCTCTCTCTGTCTCTCTCTCTGTCTCTCTCTCTGTCTCTCTCTCTGTCTCTCTCTCTGTCTCTCTCTCTCTCTCTCTCTCTCTCTCTCTCTCTCTCTGTCTGTCTCTCTCTCTCCCCTCGGTATTAGGGAGGAAAATGCTGCTTCACAATACTGACTGACTCTTTTTCATTTGAGGAACCCATACCCAAAAGAAAGACTATGGAGTAGCAAAAAGCAAAATGGGCTTCCTTGTAGGTGCTGGTTCTGAGCAGAGCATCAGCCCTGATCTCTTTAAGAAAGAGAAAGTAAGCTGAGGAAGAAAGCTAGGAGTATTGCAGGAGCTGTGCAGACATTATCATTATTCTCATATGGATCAATCAGCCAATAAGCATTTATTAAGCTCCTTCCATCAGTCAGGCATTGTGATAAGCACTGGAGATACAAAAAGTGGTATATATGCATGTGTGTGCATATATATATGTGCACACACATTTAAGTATATATGTACTTAGAGAGCAAGTTATAAATAGATTAAATATGAAATAATTAAAAGAAAGAAAGCAGTAGAACTAAAAAGGGTTAAGGAAGACTTCTGATAGAAGATTGGATTTTACTTGGGACTTGAAGGAAGCCAGAAGCCAGATGAGAAGGAAAAATATTCCAGGCATGAGGGGCAGCCAGAGAAAATGTCTCACAAAGATATTACTTTCTCCAATACTTGGAATTCATTTTTCATTCAACAAGCATGTATTAATCATTTCCTATGTTCTAGTACTAATCTAGAAATTGGAAATATGAAAACAAAATGAAGCAGTACCTGCCTTCAAGGAGCTTACATTCTTTGGGGAGGGGAAAGGAATGATAGAAACAAATTTAACAACTAAGATACTGACTTTGCTCACTTCTTGTGATAGACAGACAGATACATAGATACAAAAACAGATACATAGGCAGATATAAAAAATGGATTATGTATGTATACAGACATATATGTACACATACATACATAAATAAACATAATTACACATCTATCCATTCATCTATCCATCTCTCTACATAGTTTTTGGTTAAGACTTTCAATTGCATTAATGCAAGAAGTTCCCAGGTAAGGAAATGTCCTTTTTCAATGTTGATCAGTGATTTCACTCTGCATTGTCTGGGGTGCTGAGAAATTTAAGTGACTCCTCTAAAGTTATGAACAGCCAGTTTGTATGTTTCAAAGTCCAGTCTTAAAATACTGGTCATCTTTTCTCTAGGTTGGCTTTCTATGTATTATATACTACTATGCCACTCTTGAGAAATAGTAGCAATAGTAGCTAACAATTTATATTGCTTTTTAAGATTGGCAAGATGTCTTATTTATGTTATCTCATTGGATCCGTACAACCTTGTGAAGTAAGTGCTGACATCCTCATTTTGCAAAGGAGGAAACTGAGGCAGACAGTGACTTGCTCAGAGTCACACAACTCATAAGTGTCTGAGAGCAGGATCCATGTTTTTGCCTTCTTTTGTATCCCTCACTCAGCACAGAATCTGGTATATGTTAAGTTCTTATGACTTTTTGAGGGGAGGGGTACAAATCAGTGTGAATTCATCTCTTTGGAAAAGAAACTCCTACCAATTCAAGTCAGTTTTAACTCATAATTTTACAGAGTTATATGAGGTAGAGAGGTTAAGCAATTTGTCCCAGGTTTCAGTACGTAATATTATATGTCAAAGGCAGAATTTGAACCCCAGTTTTTCTGATTTCATCATTAGACCTTTATCTATTACTCCATACTTCCTCTCCTGAATATAATAGAACTAAATGAATGTCTTTTTAATGTACAAATACTTATATGAATACGTGAGATAAACTATCTGCAACAGAAGCAGGAAAGATATAGTTTCATTCAGGAAACTTGGATCATAGCTGATGCTATTTTTTTAAGTGTTTTGTTTTTATATTTTTTCCCAAGGCAGAAACATTTTTTAAATTAATCTATCCTTCCTACCATCTCCACTATCCATCTACACACACACACACACACACACACAGAGACAGAGACAGAGACAGAGACAGAGACAGAGACAGAGACAGACAGAAAGAGACAGAAAGAGAGAGATTAAGTAAATCAAAATAAATAAACATAGTTTCATAATCTGGTAAAAAACAAATTCCTATATTAGCTATGTCTGAAATGTATGTCTCTGCATTTTAAGCTCATCACTTCTCTAACAGGCATTGAGTGGTATGTTTCATCATCATTCTTTGGGCTTGTGATTTATAATTGCATTGGTCCAAATTCTAAAGTATTTCAAAATTGTTTTTCTCTCTAATGTTGGTATAATTGTATATAAATTATTCCACTGGTTTTGTTCACTTTACTCTGCATAAGTTCACAGACATATTTTGTTTCCTCTAAAACTGTCCATTTGATCATTTCTTCACAATAATACTCTTATTATATTCAGATACCACAGTTTGTTTAGTCATTTCCAAATAGAATGACAATACTACATGTACCAATTTATGGTTATCATGAAAAGAACTGCTATAAGTATTTTTGTATACATAAATCCCTTTCCTTTTTTTGCTTTCTTTCGGATATAGGTTTAAAATGGACAGAGCTCAGTCAAAGGGTTTGCTCAGTTTACTTTCTGGGAATAGTTCCAGATTGCTTTCCAGAATTCACTTGCCACCTTCACCAAGAGTGTACCAGTGAATCTGTTTTCTCAAAGGTCCCTACATTTGTCATTTTCCTCTTTTGTCATCTGGACCAGCCTGATGGGTATGAGGTGGAGTCTCACATTTTCTTTAATATGCATTTCTCTAATTATTATTGATTTGGATTACTTTTTTCATGATGCTTAATAGCTGACACAATTTCCCCAGACCAGATCTCTCTTAATTGAACAGAAAAGGTCTAGACATCTGGAAATAACTTGACAGAATGGTAGCTCTGAATGCTGAAAAAATATCTCACAGGTCTATTAAGGTAGCAGTGTCAAGCATCATTCTTGCTTCCTCCCCCAGTATCAAAAAGCAAAGCTAGAGGGGCAGCTAGGTAGTGCAGTGGATAGAGCACCAGCCCTGAAGTCAGGAGGGCCTGAGTTCAAATCTGGTCTCAGACACGTAACAGCTGTGTGACCCTGGGCAAATCACTTAACCCCAGTTGCCTCAGGAAAAAAAAAAAAGCAAAGCTAGAAATCAATGGTGCTACATTTGTTTTTACACTGGTATGTTGATACATACAAATGACCTGTTCTGTGCATTCAGATTCCTTTGTGGGGCTCCTACTCAAGCATTACAAGCACACACCCTGGAGTATAGCTAGAAGATGAATCTCTGAACTAGTCTCCCAAAAGGTAGAAAGGGAAAAAGAGAAAGGAACACATTATAACTACGATGCTTTAAGCAGGATGTTACCTACTGTATGTCAAGAGTGTACTCTGACCCTTTGGATCAGGGTGGATGAGTTTGACCTGAAATTAACAAATTGCTTCCAGTCCTGTTTTAACTCATTCATATATAGCCCCCCAAATCCACTTTTTTAAAAATGCATAATTATAGAACCCAAAACTTGATAAAGAAGGATGTTCATCTGATGCTGAGTGAAATCAGCAGAAGCAGGAGAACATTATACACAACAACAAGACTATACGATGATCAATTCTGATGGACATGGTTCTCTTCAACAATGATGTGATTCAAACCAGTTCCTATTGTTCAGCGATGAAGACAGTCATATACATCCAGAGAGAGGCCTGTGGGAACTGAAAGTGAACCACAACACAGCATTTTAACGCTTTCTGTGAATATTTCCCTGCATTTTGTTTTCCTTCTTAGGTTGTTTTTTCTTCTTCTCTTTCTAGATCTGATGTTTCTTGTGCAGTAAAATAACTGTATAGATATGTATACATGTATTGTATTTGTCATATAATTTATCCTATTTAGCATGTATTAGATTACCTGTCATCTAGGGGTGGGGGGTGGGGGGAAGAAGGGGAAAAGCTTGGGAAAAAAAGTTTTTTGCAAAGGTCAATGTAGAAAAATCACTCATATGTTTTGTAAATAAAAAGCTTTATTTAAAAAAAAGAAATATGTTCATATATGTATTTTTGTGCTCTTGGTTTTCCTACTTACAGTTTGTTTTTTGGGGGGAAGGGACCTTAGATGTTATTGAATAATTCCCATATGCCCATTTTATACATTAGGAAAATGAAGTATATAGACGTTAGATATCCGTTCGCTTGGAAATAAAGAGTAACAGTAAATAAAAAATAAGTACAATGTCTCTCTTCAACAATGAGATGATTCAGGCTAGTTCCAATGGTCTTGTGATGAAGACAGCCACTTGCAATCAGAGAGAGGATTGTGGGAACTTAGCGAGGATCATAACATAGTATTTTCACTCTTTGTTATTGTTTGCTTGCATTTTGTTTTCTTTCTATTTTTTTTCCTTTTTGATCTGATACAGCATGATATTTGTGGAAATATGTATAGAAGAATTGCATTTATTTAACATGTTGGATTACTTGGGGATGGGGAGGAAAGGAGGGAAAATTTGAAACACAAGATTTTGCAAGGGTGAGTGTTTTTTTTTCCTTGATAGTATTTTATTTGATTGTTTTTATATAAAGCTTTTTATTTACAAAATATATGAGTGACCTTTCAACACTGACCTTTGCAAAAACTTTTTTTTCCCAAGCTTTTCCCCTCCTTCCCCCCACCCCCCACCCCAAATGACAGGTAATCTAATACATGCTAAATAGGATAAAATATATGACAAATACAATACATGTATACATATCTATACAGTTATCTTACTGCACAAGAAACATCAGATCTAGAAAGAGAAGAAGAAAAAAACAACCTAAGAAGGAAAACAAAATGCATGGAAATATTCACAGAAAGCGTTAAAATGCTGTGTTGTGGTTCACTCTCTGTTCCCACAGGCCTCTCTCTGGATGTATATGACTATCTTCATCGCAGAACAAATGGTTTGAATCACATCATTGTTGAAGAGAACCATGTCCATCAAAATTGATCATCATATAGTCTTGTTGCTGTGTATAATGTTCTCCTGGTTCTGCTGATTTCACTCAGCATCAGTTCATGCAAGTCTCTCCAGGCCTCTCTGAAATCCTCCTGTTGGTCATTTCTAACAGAACAATAATATTCCATAACATTCATATACCATAATTTATTCAGCCATTCTCCAATTGATGGGCATCCTTTCAATTTCTAGTTTCTTGCCACCACAAAAAGGGCTGCCACAAACATTTTTGCACATGTGGGTCCCTTTCCCTCCCCTAAAATCTCTTTGGGATATAGGCCCAGTAGAAACACTGCTGGGTCAAAGGGTATGCACAGCTTGATAACTTTTTGAGCATAGCTCCAAATTGCTCTCCAGAATGGCTGGATCCGTTCACAGTTCCACCAACAATATATCAGTGTCCCAGTTTTCCCACATCCCCTCCAGCAGTTATCATTATCATTTCCTGTCATTTTAGCCAATCTGACAGGTGTGTAGTGGTATCTCAGAGTTGTCTTAATTTGCATTTCTCTGATCAATAGTGACTTGGAGCACCTTTTCATGTGACCGGAAATAGTTTCAAGTTCTTCGTCTGAAAATTGTCTGTTCATATCTTTAGACCATTTATCCATTGGAGAATGGCTTGAATTCTTATATATTTGAGTCAACTCTCTATATATTTTAGAAATGAGGCCTTTATCAGAACCTTTGGATGTAAAAATATTTTCCCAGTTTACTGCTACCCTTCTAATCTTGTCTGCATTCATTTTATACAAAAAATTTTTAACTTGATATAGTCAAACTTATCTATTTTGTGATTAATGATGACCTCTAGTTCTTCTTTGGTCACAAATTCCTTCCCCCTCCACAGGTCTGAGAGGTAAACCATCCTACATTGTTCTAATTTGTTTATAATATCATTCTTTATGCCTAGATCATGAATCCATTTTGACCTTATCTTGGTATATGGTGTTAGGTGTGGGTCAATGCCTAATTTCTTCCATACTAGTTTCCAATTATCCCAGCAGTTTTTGTCAAATAGTGAGTTTTTATCCCCAAAACTGGGGTCTTTGGGTTTATCAAACACTAGATTACAATTGTCATTGAGTATGTTGTCCTGTGAACCTAACCTATTCCACTGATCCACTACTCTATTTCTTAGCCAGTTCCAAATGGTTTTGGTGACCACTGCTTTATAATATAGTTTTAGATCTGGTGCAGCTAGGCTACCCTCATTTGCATTTTTTTCATTAATTCCCTTGAAATTCTTGACCTTTTGTTTTTCCAGATGAATTTTGTTGTTATTTTTTCTAGGTCAGTTAAATAATCTCTTGGGAGTTTGATTGGTATAGCACTAAATAGATAGATTAGTTTAGGTAGTATTGCCATTATATTCGCTCGACCTATCCAAGAGCACTTGATGTTTTTCCAATTGTTTAGATCTGACTTTATTTGTGTGGAGAGTGTTTTGTAGTTTTGCTCATATAGATCCTGACTTTCCCTTGGCAGATATATTCCCAAATATTTTATACTATCGATAGTTATTTTGAATGGAATTTCTCTTTGTATCTCTTGCTGTTGCATTTTGTTGGTGATATATAAAAATGCTGATGATTTATGTGGATTTATTTTGTATACTGCAACTTTGCTAAAGTTGTGGATTAATTCTAATAGTTTTTTAATTGATTCTCTAGGGTTCTCTAAGTAGACCATCATATCATCTGCAAAGAGTGATAATTTGGTTTCCTCATGAACTACTCTAATTCCTTTAATCTCTTTTTTTTGTCTTATTGCCAAGGCTAACATTTCTAATACAATATTGAACAGTAATGGTGATAGTGGGCAACCTTGTTTCACCTCTGATCTTATTGGGAATGGTTCCAGTTTATCACCATTACATATGATGCTAGCTGATGCTTTTAAATAGATGCTACCAACTATTTTAAGGAAAAGTCCATTAATTCCTATACTCTCTAATGTTTTTAATAGGAATGGATGTTGGATTTTATCAAATGCTTTTTCTGCATCTATTCAGAATATCGTGTTTTTTGTTAATTTGGTTATTAATATAGTCAATTATGTTAATAGTTTTCCTAATATTGAACCATCCCTGCATTCCTGGTATAAATCCTACTTGGTCATGGTGTATTATTCTGGGAATGATTTTCTGTAATCTCTTTGCTAATATTTTATTTAAGATTTTTGCATCAATATTCATTAAGGAGATTGGTCTATAATTTTCTTTCTCTGTTTTTGTTTTACCTGGTTTAGGTATCAGTACCATGTCTGTATCATAAAAAGAGTTTGGTAGGAGTCCTTCATTCCCTATTTTTTCAAATAATTTATATAATATTGGAGTAAACTATTCTTTAAATGTTTGGTAGAATTCACATGTAAATCCATCTGGTCCTGGGGATTTTTTCTTAGGGAGTTGATTAATGACTTCTTCTATTTCTTTTTCTGAAATGGGACTATTTAAGTAATTTATTTCCTCTTCTGTTAATCTGGGCAATCTATATTTTTGTAGATATTCCTCCATTTCACTTAGGTTATCAAATTTATTGGCATACAGTTGGGCAAAGTAACTCCTGATTATTGCTCTAATTTCCTCTTCATTGGTGGAAAGTTCTCCCTTTTCATTTTTGAG
>JAJPUD010007874.1:19248-42560 GCA_023553655.1 Myrmecobius fasciatus | reverse complement strand
TTTTTTCTTGTTACCTTTTTATGTTTCTCTTGTGTTCTGTGTTTGTAGATCAAATTTTTTGTTCAGTTCTGGTCTTTTCAGTAGAAATAGGTGAAATTCTCCTATATCATTGAATGACCATCTTCTTCCCTGGAAGATAATGCTCATTCTAGCTGGGTAACTTATTCTTGGCTGTAATCCAAGTTCCTTTGCCCTTAGGAATATCTGATTTCAGGCCCTTTGATCCTTCAAAGTAGAAGCTGCTAGGTCCTGTGTGATCCTAATTGTAGCTCCCCGATATTTAAATTGTTTCTTTCTGGCTTCTTGTAATATCTTTTCCTTGGTATGATAGTTCTGGAATTTAGCCACGATATTTCTGGGGGACTTAATTTTTGGGTTTCTTTCAGGAGGTGATCAGTGGATTGTTTCAAGGAGGATTGTACCTTCTGGGTCTAAAATATCAGGGCAGTTTTCTTTTATGATTTCCTGGAAGATAGTGTCTACGTTCTTTTTTTTCATCATGGCTTTCAGGAAGCCCTATAATCCTTAGATTGTCTCTCCTAGATCTATTTTCCAGGTCAGTTGTTTTTCCTAGGAGATATTTCATGTTTTTCTCTATCTTTTCATTTTTTTTGTTTTTGTTTGACTGATTCTTGAAGTCTTGATTAGTCATTCATTTCCAATTGTTCGATTCTAATTTTTAATGTCTTATTTTCTTCAGTTACTGTTTTTAGTTCCTTTTGCAATTGACCAATTACATTTTTTTGTTCATTGCATTCTTTTTCCATTTTTTCTATTTTATTTTGCAGTGATCTCATTTCGTTTCCCCACGTTTCTTCTAACTCTCTTTTAAGATTTTTTATGCAATCTTCAAAGAAAGCTTTGTGACATGGAACCCAATTTATGTCTCTCTTTGGGGCTTTTTCTGGAGTTGCTTTACCTTTAGGGGCCTCAGGATTTGAGGTCTGTTCTTCCCTCTCTCCATAAAAGTTGTCTATGGTGAGAGCTCTTTTTGGTTTTTTATTCATTTTTTTTTTAAAGGTGTGAGGTTTGTTTAGGGCAAAGGTGGGACAGCTGCTTTAATTTGCCCTGGGGCAGTTCTGCTGATTGAGTTATTTCAGGAACTGGGCAGTTCTGCTGATTGAATTATGTCAGGTGCTGGGCAGTTCTGCTTTAGTTCACCCTGGGGCGGCTCTGCTGATTGAATTATTTCAGGTACTGGGCAGCTCTGCTGATTGAATTATTTCTGGTGCTGATCAGTCCTGTTGTTTGATTGATTGCTTTAAGGTGCTGTGTAACGGCAGCTAGGTCCGATGCTCATCAGGGGTTCAGTGGTTCACAATCTATCCCCCTCAAAAGGCAGACCCTCCAAACCACCTGCCCACAATCAGGACAGATTGTTCCAAGAGGCCCGCAGAAGATTCCCAGGTGTGTGAAAAGCACAACGCTCCCACTCCTGTTCCAACTCCTGTTCCAGCTCCCGTTCCAGCTCCCTGCCCCGATCTCCCTGCACTGCAGTCTGGGTTCAGTAGACCACCCCCCTCCCCAATTAAAACAGACCTGTTTTGAGGTTCTTCCAGAGTATCTTCTTCTAGAATCGTGTTGTTCTCCAGATATTGTGGATTTTTTTGCTTCAGAATCAGTCTAGAGGCTTCATATGTTGTTGGTTTGAGGGGAGGTTAGAGGAGGTTACAGAGACTCCTATCTGATCTCTGCCACCATGGCTCCACCCCCGGAAGGAAGAAGGGTGAGTGTTGAAAATTATCCATGCATATGTTTTGAAAATAAAAAGCTTTAATTAAAATGTAAATATACCAGAAATTAGCAGCCTTGCCAGGAAATGGGGTTAACTGGTAAAGATAAAATGTGCCGGTCTTGTTTGCTACTATAAAAGTTAACTACTAGAAAGAACTTCCAAGGAGTAAACCACTTTTGTTCTTACAGTATAGTCTTCCTAAACTGTAGGCATTAACTTTGGCACTGTATAGAGACGACAACTGAGTGTTCTGTTTTTTAAAATAAAAATATTTTTTTTCAATTAACAAGCATATATTTCCTCTGCCAGAAAGAATAACCAGTAAATGTTGATTGGAAGCCAGGTCTTTATGATCATTATGCTGTGTTAAAAACAACCCTGAGGGTAAAAATGGTATTATCCTCATTTTTTAAATAAACTGAATCTCAGATGAATTAAATTATATTAAGCCCAAGGTTACAAAGATAGTACCTGACAGAAACCAGATCCTCTATTGACAAATACTATCCTGTTCCCACTACAAAGATTGTTCAGAATATTTAGCTAAGGATTCTACTACTAGGCTTCTATTTCAAATTGATCAAAGAAAAAGAAAAAGAAGCCAAATATGCAAAAATATTTATAGAATCTCTTCTTGTAGCACCAAAAAGCTGAAAAGCAAGGGTATATCCATGTATTGAAAAATGGGTGAACAAATTATGATAAATGAATGTAATGGAGATATATTGTGCCATAAAGGACAATGAAAAACATAATTTCAGAGAAAACTGGTAAGACCTGTAGAAATCAGTACAGAATTTAATGACCAGAACTAAGAGGCTAATTCAGACAATAACAAGAGTTTTATAAAGAAAAACAACCTAGAATGACTTATGAACTCTAATTAATGTAATGACTAACCACAATTCCGTAGGACAAAAGTTGTTGCTACCATCTCATGTCAGAAAAATGATAGATTCAAAATGCAAAATGAAACACATCTTTGTACATGGTCAAAGTGGGAATTTTCTTTCCTTCACCCTGTATATTTTTTCCCAAAGGTTTTCTTATAAAATTTTCAATATGAGGTGGCAAGACAGAGAAAATAGATGTTTGTTAATTGAAAAACACAGGTCCTCTGTAGAAACAACTAAGAAAATACATACAGTATCTGGCATTTCATTCCTTCCCTCTAATAGTAAAATATCTCAGGTTTGGACTGGCTTTTGCGAAGTTTTTTTTTTTTTTTCAAAAGCTATGCTTCTCTTTATGATTTTATTTCTTGAGGTTAATAACCTAATTATTTATGTGAGACAATTGGGGTTAAGCCACTTTCCCAGGACCACACAGTTAGTAAATGTTAAGTATCTAAGGCTATATTTGAACTCAGGTCCTCTTGACTGCCTGGCTCTATCCACTGTGCCAGCCAGATGCCCCTAAGGAATTAATGATCTAAAATCAGAATGATATTTCTTCTGTTAAGCTGATTAAAAAAATATGTTTTATAGCCAATACTGATCAGATTTGGCTTTTCTCCTTTTGAAGTCACCCAAAGTTAACAATTTCCACTTTACCTAATGAACCAATATCAGTTTAACTACACATAGTTAATTAAATGCAGTTTTATGCAGTACATTTTTTTTTTTGCTGAGGCAGTTGGGGTTAAGTGACTTGCCCAGGGTCACACAACTAGGAAGTGTTAAGTGTCTGAGACCAGATTTGAACTCAGGTCCTCCTGATTTCAAGGCTGGTGCTCTATCCACTACACCAACTAGCTGCTCCATATGCAGTATTAAAAAAAAGCAGAATTATGTGGTCCTATTGAAATTATAGGTCTAAAATCATAGCTAGGTAGTAAACAAGTTTCTCCCTGCCATGCCCAATCCAACCTAGAAAAGGCTCCACCAGGGACTGCCCAGTGAACCTCAGGATAGAGACTCGGACCTTGTCCATCCCCCCGCTTCCAGGCTGGACTCTACCACAGATTACTGACTGATACAGGATGCCTGCCTTCTGTGGAAAGCTTTGTAATATTTTGTCTCGAAATGTGTTTCTTGCTTGTTTTCTAGGGCTACAGGCCCCTTTCTAGCCTTATCTTCATCAAGTCACTCTTCCATTTAATACCTATTTTAAATAGAGCAGAAAAGCTAAACAGGCTTTGAGAAATTATCATTTGCATAATACTTTATCTCCTTTGAGCTTTCTGCAAGCTTGTAAGGGAAGTGCTATTCTTATCCCCATTTTACAGATGTAAAACATGAAGCAAACAGAAGCTTGCCTAGACTTGCCTAGAGATACACTATTACTGAATGTCTGAGGTAGAATTTGAACTCAGATCTTTCTGACACCAAATCCAGAACCCTATCCCTTCTATCATTCTGACAACAACCCTAGGAGATAGAGAATATAAATAGTATTGTTCCTATATAGGGTAATCCTTTATTGTTATATCTCTAATATAGATTTAGATATTGATATTCTCTATCTATCTATCTATAACATTACATATATATATGTATATATATATATATATATATATATATGGGTTATAACCCTTATAGATAAGAAAATACATGCAGAGGAGTTGAATTACTTGTCCAAAGTCACACAGGTAGTAACTCCAAATATAGCACTCTTCCATCATGCTATGATGACTCATGGGAGTTGTGCTGTAATAGACAAAAGGTGAATAAGATGTGACTTGCCTTAAAGTCATATCTTAAGTCCTTAAAGTTTTCAAATTTTTTGATCCCAGGACCCCTTTACAAGCTTAAAAAAGCATTTTACATTCTTAAAAATTGAGAACTCCTTTTTTCATTTGAATTATATCAAGAGTAAGCTGGGGCCAGTTCAAAGCAGCCCATAAGAGCAGATTGTTAAATTTTCAATGTGAGCATTTATGCCTCGGAAATTAGCAAATGCTATAAATCAGGGCTTGGTAGATTGTTTTGTTGACTATCTAATCTTAAGAAAGTGATAGTAAAAATATTTATAATGGAGATTGAATTTAAAACTATATAGTATATAAATTTTTTAGACAGCCAGTTAATTGTGAAATGAGTAGAACCAAGAGAATGATGTATACAGCAACAAGATTATGTGATGATCAACTGTGATGGATTTGACTCTTTTCAACAGTGAGATAAATCAAGGGAATTTCAATAGACTTGGGATGGAAAGAGCCATCTACATCCCCAGAGAGAACTACAAGGGCAGAATGTGGATCAAAGCATTGTATTTTCACCTTTGCTGTTTATTTGGGTTTTTTTTTTCCTATCTTGTATTTTTCCCCCTTTTGATCTTATTTTTCTTGTGCATCATGACAAATATGGAAATATGTTTAGAAGAATTGCACATATTTAACCTATATTGGATTACTTGTTCTCTTGGCAAGGGCAGGAAGAAAGAAAAATTTGAAAAATAAGGTTTAGCAAAAGTTAATATTGACAGCAACAGCAAAACTATACAATGCTCAATTCTGATGGATGCGGCTCTTTTCAACAATGAGATGATTCAGGCCAGTTCCAATGGTCTTGTGATGAAGAGAGCCATCTGCACCCAGGGAGAAGATTGTGAGGACTGAGTGTTGATCACAATTTATTATTTTCACTCTTTTTGTTGTTTGCTTGTATTTTTTCTTTTTTTTTCTTTTTGATCTGATTTTTATTGTGCAGCATGATAATTATGGAGATATATATATGTATATATATATATATAAGAATTGCACATGTTTAACATATATTGGATTACTTACTGGGGAAGGGTGGGAGGAAGGGAGAGAAAAAACTTAGAACACATGGTTTTGCAAGGGTGAATGTTGAAAATTATCTATGCATGTGTTTTAAAAATTAAAAGCTTTATTAATTTTTTAAAAAGAAGAAAAAAATGAATGTTGAAAGCTATCTTTGCATGTATTTAGAAAAATAAAGTTATTATTTTTAAAAATTAAAATAAAAAAACAAAAAAGAAAGCCAGTTATTAAATATTTTCCAGCACACTATTAATTATATCAATTAATATTTACATATCAAAAATTAAAACTAATAACATTTAAAAATATTTCTCAATTTAAAAATAACAATAATAAACTCAATTACATGCTAGCATAAATATTTTTATGAAAACAATATGAAAAAATGTTAAATTGGTGAAATGGTATGGCATTCTTTCAACATATTTTTGCAAATTATTTTCTAGTTAATAGAAGACAGCTGGATTCTCATACCTACTTTTTACTCAATCTGTTGCAATATTTTATAATGTTTGAAGTATATAAAGAAAATCCTGCCTCATGAGGATATGCAGTCATAAAAGGCAAGTCATGTCTTACTATTATTGTGAAAATAATTTTGACCTTGAAGACCATCCAGATAGGATTTGAGTAACTCTAATAGTATCTACAAGCACAACCACAAGATATTGCTTAAAGGAATGTACAATATAGTGAAAATGGGGATGGAGATAATTTTTTTTGCAAAATTATTTAATAATAGGAATTTCTTTTATTTACAGCTTGGCTGCTTCTTACAATTCTAAAATTCTGTGAATGGGAATAAAAGTGTGTAATAAGGGCCCTGAGAAAGTATGAACAAAATATCCCTGAAATTCCAAGAAAAAGTGAAATTATATATGATGGAAGAGGAGGGCGAGGAGGAAAACTTTATAGAAGGTTTCACTGGGGAGGTAGCATTTGGGCCTTGAAAGATAGCAAGAAGATGAGATTTCAATGAATAAAGGAAAGAAGTCTAGGCAGAAAAATTAGCTTCGCCAAAGACATAGAGGTAACCCTCCAGGCCTGGGAAGACTCATCTTCCTGAGGTCAAATCTGATCTCAGAGCCTAACTGTGTAACCTTGGGCAAATTGCTTAACCATGTTTGCCTCAGTTTCCTCATCTGTAAAACAAGCTGGAAAAAGAAATGGCAAATCACTCCAGTGTCTGCCTAGAAAACCACAAATGGGTTGGACACAATTGAAATGACTGAACAATAAAATTAAGCATAGATTGGGGGTGAGGGTGGGATAAAGACTTGTATTGGATGATTAGGAAGAAGAAACTAAAGAACACTGTCTTTAAAGTCAGAAGAGATTTCAAGCCCCAAGAGCTATCATTTGATATCCCTTGGGTAAACTGTATCCCCTCTCTTGACTATAGTTTCCTCACCTTTAAAATATGGAGTTTGGAATACAGGAAAGAATCTAATCTATTTCATGTCTTGATTTTATGAGTGGGAGAAAGTGGTCCCAGATTCCAAAGATCTCACAATGATGGCTTGGATCTATCCTCAGATAATACCACATGTCAAGGTTGCATCCAAACCCAATGGATGCCCTCATTGAGACTTAAGTTGTGAAAGAGGGTCACCATTTGCCTTATGATATTTTTATGAAAGGATTTCACTGCCAGGAATGAGTTAAATTTCCTGAGATATAATGTGCCCCATAGTAACAGACAAATCTGTGTAAAAATAATAAAATTTGTGCTATAATGAGTCCGCACAATATTGTGAAAACAATTAAGTTACTTCTCTCTCAGATATAGCCATTTCACTTCCAAGACAAAGAGATAATGAGAAATTTTTATAATTCATGCAATGGAAATAGCTATACCTATGGAGTTCAAGGACATGAGTTAAAATCCTGTTCCTGCCATTTACTAAATGTATGACCTTGATCAAGTAGCTTAATCTTGTTCAGAAATTCTGACCTTTACTTTCCTCATCTGCAAACAAGGAGATAGAGCTGAAAGATGGAGCTATGGGTAAGAGGAGCCATATTGAATCAACAGTGGGTCAGAGGAACTGGATTTAAATCTTAGGTCTACCATTTACTGGATGACTTTGGTGAAGTCCCTTAATTTTGTCCTGAAGTTCTAAATCTCAGTTTCCTCATTTGTAAAATGAGTAGTATGGGTGAAAGAGCACTGGTTCTAATATCAGAAGATTTGTGTTCAAATCTCATTTTTTAATGTTTACTCCATGTCTGATCTTGACCAAGCCATGTAACTTCTTTGGGTCTCAGTTTCCTCCTTTGTGAAATGAGACATTTGGAATTTATGCCTCTGAACCATAAATCTATGACCCTATGTTCTATTTCATGAATCTGTTTACTGTTTAGATGCATTTGATGGACTCCAAAGTTATTTCCAATTCTGAATCTCTTGGAGAATTTTAGGAGCTATGAAGTAGTAGCATGCTATAATAGAATCAAATCCAAAATCAGAGAACTGGGGTTTAAATCTCTAACCTGCTTACTATCTATCTGGCAAGTTGCTTGATCTCTTTGTCTCAGTTTCTCATCCATTAAAAAAAGCATCCTGCCTATGTATCATGAATATTTTATTTCAAAAAAGTTCAAAGATACCGGGTATAGCAAATATTAATTAATAAACAACAATTTACTAAATTTCTCCTACATACTTAACACTGTAGTAGGTGTTAAATATACAAAGGACAAAGATAAAATAACCCCTAAAAGGGCTAATTTTTATCTAAGAAAAACATGTTTTTCTTATGTCTTTCATTTTATTTTATTTATATATATATATATATATGCACATATGTATATTTAAAATTCTATAGACATATTATATTCTGTTTTGTTATAGTCTGTTCTTTTCTTTCCTATCCTATTCTTTGGCAAGCATTAAGTATCACACAAATGACATCAAATCTTAATGACTAGTCATTGACATAGGAATCATACCGAAATTTGTGTAGAGGATTATGTTAATCAGAACATTGACTAGTCAGGTCAACATAAAAGGTCAAAATCAACATAAAAATAAAATATAAAGATGAGACAAAGACCTTGGATCCACTTAGAATAGTTTCAATCTGAATTACTTGAATGTTGCATTTCATTGTATAATGAAACTAATTCTGATATTTTTTTTGTTTGAAAACCCATGTTTCTTACTCCCATTTAGCTTTGACTTCCTTTCAATTTTTAGTTTTGTTTATTGAAAGAATATTTAAAAATTGATGTGGCTCACTTTTTCTTAAAGCATGTCAATTTCTTAGTAATGGAATAAAGTCTCAGTACTTAGAGAACTAAAACTTAGGTTAATGTTTATAGAAAATCTAAAAATTGTGTGATCCTGAGCACCCCAAGCCCTTTTCCTATCATCCTATCATTATTACTGAAGAAGAGAAAGTGCAAGTAGTCATTAGATAGATTTATATTGTGCAGCTGTTATACATGCCAGGCATTGTGCTAAGCACTGGAAAGACAAATACCAAAAAAAAAAAAAAAGTCATTGTCCTTATTTCCTTACAGTTTAATGGGAGAAGACATCATGCAAAAGGAAGCTGAGATGGGAAGGGGAAACAGTGCATGGAAAGCCCAAAGCAGCATGGAAATGAGGAGACTGGCCTGGGCATCTTTCTAAAATGGAGGATCTAGTTCTAATGGACATGACTCTCTTCAACAATGAAATGCTTCAAACCAGTTCCAATTTTTCAGTGAAGAGAGCCATATACACCCAGAGAGAGGGATGTGAAATGTGGACCACAACATAACATTTTCATGTTCTCTATTGAGGTTTGCTTGCATTGTATTTCCTTTATCAGATTATTCTTTCTTGTAGATATGATTTCTCCTGCACAAAAACTGATGTGTGGCAATAACTATACATATATTCGATTTCTTAAGTATTCTAACATAATTATCATGTAGTGGATATCCTGACATCTAGGGGACGGGTGGGGAGTAGGGGGGAAAATTTGTAACAGAAAGCTTTGTAAGGGTTAATGTTTAGAAATTACCCATACATATGTTTTGCAAATAAAAAGTATTAATAAAAAAAATAAAATAAATAAAATGGAGGATCTGGGAGTTCTCTGCTATGCTCACCAGAAGGGTTCCAAGGACAGATGGGATGCTAGCACCAGGTGATAGCATAATATAGGATGATAAAGGTATGGTGGAGACCTTCAAAGGAGTGCAACCTGCAAGATGCAGACAGGAAATGAAGGCCGAGAAGTTTTTTAAATGAGTTTCTGGGTCATGTTTTCTCATTCACCCCCTACCATCCTTCTCATACTTGGCTAAGTTCTTAAGTATTTAAATGGCACCTCGTCTGTTTCTGAAACTGTACTCAAAGGCTACATCCCTATATTCGTCATGGTGGCTATCAGAAATTGTGCTAATTTGGTAAAATTATGCTAGCCTTCCAGAAATGAGGATCACATTTTGCATTATGAGTCAGTAGAGTTGGACTCTATGAAAGTTCCCAATTAAGTGAAATGGAGATAAGTGCCCTGTTTGTATTCTTATAAATAACCTGTCTCTAGTTCAGTTCCCTAAAAGGATTATAATGAATAGAATAGTTAACTCCAATTGTTGGAACTATGTGGGCACTGGAACTGAGAGAAGCAATAGGAAGACATATTTTCCACTTCAAATTGTGACCCTGAACGCCATCACATGAATCCGTCCTGTATCCCTCATTCTGGCTCAAATGTCCTCAGTCCAAAAGCTGCCATTCCTTTTCTCTGCTTTCTATACCCTCCATGTCATACTCTACAAAGAAGCCATGTCTGCCTAAGTCACCTACGATTTTCCTCTCTGTGCCTCCTTCTTTCAGCTTTGTGGATTGCTGCTGTCCATCAAAGGTTCACTATTAGCCCCAGGGTTCTCCAAGATGAAAGAAACAGAAAGCACTACCATTTTTGAGAATCCTCACTAGCCACTTGATTGACATTCCAGACTGTTTCCATGTCCTTCATGCCTGGGCAGCTGACACAGTCAAAAGGAGACTCAAACTGGAACTGTGACCTCCTTCAGGAGGTGACAAACTCTACCGTGCCATAATTCTACTTTAACAATAGAGGTGACCTTTGCAAAGTGGAAAGTATCACCAAACCCTACAGTTGAACTAAGTAGAGGAGGCCTTGCTTAGCTCTCCTGGAAATAAGAGCTAAACCTAAAACAAATTTCTTCATCAGGCATATATTCTATTTTGAAAGTTTGTTGGCAATAGGTATATTGTGTGTATACACACATAATACATAATTGCCAACAAATATATATCCATATATATGCATTTATATGTAATGTATATGTATACATGTATGTATATACATACATACATGTATATGTACGTGTATATACATATAGGTGTATATATACACGTGTGTGTGTTGACACTATTCAGTTGCTCTCAATCCTGTCTAATTCTTTGTGACCCTATTTGGATTTTCTTGGCAAAGATAATGGAATGGTTTTCCATTTCCTTCTTCATGTCATTTTACAAATGAGGTAACTGAGGCAAATAAGAAGTGACCTGCCCAGGGTAACCCAGCTGGTAAGTGTCTAAGGTTTGATTTGAACTCAAGAAGATAATCTTCCTAACTACAGATTTGGCAAATTATTTACTGAGCCACCTCACTACTCTTTCTGTCAGCTATGGTTCAGCAGTAGGTCAATCTTTGCTCTTTAGGAATATATATTTTTAATAAAACCAAAACCTGTATAGTTATAATGATGAAGTTTATTCCCAAAGAATGAATTGAGAAGACATTTAATAAGTACATGCTACATGAAAGCACTGAGAATTCTTTTGGGTTTTTTTGCAGAAATGGGGTATTATGATTACTGTGTCTGAAATCAGGTGATGTGTTTATTAGTATTGCTAAACTGACCTTTAAGGTTTTTTTAAAAAATTCTATATTATAATGGATGAGTTTTTACTGGGGGAAGGGAGAAGAATATATTGGGAAATAAAGGTGATATAAAAACAAAATATATCAATAATTTTTAAAAGAGGTCTCTTGACACAGGAGTGATTGTTATGAAGATATAATTCTACAGTCATATTCTGAGAGAGTTGTTCCTAAAATCATTTAATCCAACCATCTCTTTATAGATAAGGAGACTGAGACAGGTCTTGAGAATGAAAATGTTACACAGTTAATTATGTGCAGGGCTGTGCCTCAAGTCCAGTTCTTCCAGGACAGTGATCTTTCTACTACACAAAATTGCACTGGAAGAATGGTTAAAAGACCGGGGTCTGGAAATTGACCATTCTGTTCACCACCAAATAAGACTAAATGTCAACTTAGTGACAGTTACAGAAAGTGTTTTTTGAGAATTTAAGAGGAAAAAAAAGCAGTAATGGCTAGATAGGATGGGCAGGTGAGGCTTTGTTAGGGAAGATGTCTCCCCGTCCTCCTAAAATGTCATTTATCATTTCTGACTTTTATTTTTGTCCTTTTCTCCAAGGAAAACATTGATCTCCATAAAGTAGATACTGACAGCCAGGAATGAAGAAACAGAATATAAACCATACAAATGAAAATCAGTTGGAGAAACTAGAAAGTTTAAAGCCTGGAGAAGAAAAGACTTTAAGTAGAACCAATTGACTTTCTAAATTTGAAGAGTTGACATATGAAGGAAAGCATATAAAAAGCAGAAAATCGAGGTGGGGTCAGTGGATAGGCTGCTCAGCCTGGAGTCAGAAAAACCTGAGTTCAAATCCGGCTTCAGATACTAGCTGTGTGACCATTGACAGGTCACTTAAGTGCTATCTGCCTCAGTTTCCTCAACTGTAAAATGGAAGCCATAAGAGCACCCAGCTAGTAAGTGTCTGAGGTCAGATTTGAACACAAAAAGATGAGTCTTCCTGACTCCAGGCCTGACATTCTAGCCCCATGTATAATAGATGCTTATACATGCTCATTTTCTTTCTATGAAGAATAATATTTAAAAGCTGCACAATTGTAGTCTTAGGCACAATATCATTTTTAAAAAAGATTTCTTAACATTTTTCCATCCAACAGAGGCTAGATAATGGCTTGATGGAGATATGATGGAGAAAACTTGCTCAGGAATAGATTGAACTAGGTGACCTCAGCAATCTCTTCCAACTCTGACATTCTATGATTCCATAAGATTCATGTTAACAGTGTGGCTTTGCTGAGACAACTGATGCTGACTTCCATAAAAAAAAAATCCAATCCAAAGGCCAGGCTATCATATCTGGAACTAAAACAATAAGTGATGGGGGCTATAAACTTCAAAATAAAAGATTCTTTGGCTTTAGGCACTGCCACTATTATAAATCTTTCAGAGAACCAGGGATGCTGGTTAAACTCATTATTTGCTGTTCCAAACTCTTCTCTCTCAGTTTCCATCTTTGGTAAAATTTATAATCCCTAAATTCTTTACTAAGATCAAAGTCTTTGGGGAGGCAGACACTGGAAAATCTAAAGTCATACAGTCAACAGGAAAATTTTAATGGCAAAAACAGGTTTCAGTAATAAATGCTAAATTGACACCATAAATCAACATCATACAATATGTTAGATTTGTCTATGGAAATTGTTGTTTGGGGATGGGAATGGGCCTTTCGTCTATATTCTAGACATTTGTAATGCTGATGAGACACATGGTTTGTTCCTAGGGCTGGGGACTAATAAAACATACTAATTCATTCAGCAAATGCCAAGATACAATCTTCTTTGTACTCAGGAGAGAATCTGTGATTACTTTTGAGAAACAACTCCTGTGTTCTTTGGAGTGTGTTTCTATCTTTGGTTCCCAAGAGAGATACTATTTATGGATGCATTGCATCCTCTCTCTGAGAACTTGTTTGTGTATAAGGGACATTCTCTTCACTATCCTCCCCAAACTATTGGATGAGTTGGTTCATCTTTCAATTTAATTCAACAATTAAGCGCCTACTTTGGGAAATGCAGAGATTCTCCAAGAATATGGTCATCTTCTGTATTTGGAAACTCTTTCACTGTTCCCTCCACTAGTCTCAATTGTTGACCGGAAAAATTCCAGGTTGGGGTTTCCTTTCAAATGAAATATAAACTTCTCACCCTTGAATTTAAAGCTTGTTCCAACTGGGCTCCCACCAACTTTTCCAAATATTTCCCACTATTTTTCCTTTTTCTAAATTCTTGCTAAAAAACTTCCACTAGCTGTCCCCTGAGCTTGGTGATACTTTGTATAGAATGTTTTCCCTTTTTACTGTCTCCTAACTTACATCTATTGAGATTATTTTCCTTCATCACTTATCTAAAATTTCATCTCCTTCCAAGATTTAATACGGTTTCTCGACAAGATCTTCCCCTTCTAACAGTTATTACTGTTATCTACATCTTTTAGTTACCTCTTATTTATTGTATCTATATACATGTTATGTGCTCCCCCCGTTAGTGTAAGTTCTAATGTAATATAATGCATACATATAAATTGGAACTATTTTATTGTTTGTCTTTTTGTCTCTAGCACCTTACTGGGAATAATTAATAAATGTTTGTTGAGTTGAAGAGAGAAAATGATATCAATAAAAGGCATTCACCTACTAGTATGCTGTTCTTGACTACTTCAAATGAAAATAGAGAAATTAGGAATCTAGTGGACTCAGAATACCAGGTCAAGAAGCCAGACTATTGAAAACTCTCTCTGAATTTCCAGACAAAGAGAAAGAGAGATAGAGACAGGAGCAGCTGTATGGCACAATGGATAGAGCACCAGCCCTGAAGTCAGGAGGATCTGAGTTCAAATCTGGTCTCACGCACTTAACACTTTTTAGCTGTGTAACCCTGGGCAAGTCACTTAACCCCAATTGCCTCAGCAAAAAGAAAGAGAGAGAGAGAGAGAGAGAGAGAGAGAGAGAGAGAGAGAGAGAGAGAGAGAGAGAGAGAGAGAGATACAGAAAAACAATGGCAAAAAAAGAGAGCAGAGAGACACAGAAATAGACATAAAAAGAGAGACAGAGACAGAAACAGAAATAGGGATAGACAGGCAGATACAGAGGGATGGACACAGAGAAAGATAAATAATCAGTGAAACAGAGATAAGCAGACCCAGAGAGACAGACACATCAAGAGAGATTCACATAAAAAGACAGAGAGGGCACAGAGACAGATAGGCAGGCAAATACAGAGAAATAGAGAGAGATTGACAGCAAGGTTCAGTATAAGCTCATGGGTAAATTTAGAATAATTTTTAGTTTCCTCCTTTGTCTTTCCCCCATATTGGGATTTACTCATTTATAGCAAACAAACAAAATACAATAAAAACCATATGGTAATCATTGGTAGGCAAAATTCATTACAAAAAAAAATTCATACAGCAAATAAGCAAGATTTAAAGGTAACTGACATCAGTTCATCAAACAAGTTTGAGATGAGGGAAGGGGATGAAGTATATAGGGGATAAATTCATCAGGTTCCAATGTAGCAGCAAATTCTGTCCAGGCAGTTCATTCCTTATGTGGGTCAGTGAATCAAAAAAATCCCCAGCTCATCATGATTAAACTTAATACCAAGTAGCTGTACCCTCCCCTCGAAATCTATCATCTGCCTCTGAGGCTCCAAAGACCCCCCTCCCCACTTCTACCCACATCTTCTACCACCCGTGATCTTTCAGTCTTTTTCTTCTACCTGAGATAAGTTGTCCTTTTGCCCAATTATATATAAGTATTGATTAAAGGAACTGGAGTTGGGGGAGAATAAGCTGGAGAGGAGAAGATTTATGGAAAATACACAAACTGTTTTGATGAATTAATCAAATTGATTATTGAAAGAGCCTGTCATATTGAAAAGGAATTAGACATTTCTGCTTGGATCCAAACAACTAAAAAGAATTAAAAGCAATGAGGTAGAAATGTTTAAAATCTCCAATGGCTCCCTATTGTCTCTAAAATTAAAAACAAAATTCTCTTTTTGGCATTCAAAGCTTTCACAGTCTGGCTGTGATCCAACTTTCCAGCCTTATTACTATTATTGCTCCTCTTCCTCAGTGGTTGAGATGCCCCAGCTCTACTCTTCCTTATTTGAACAGACTTTTAGTAAGCACAAGTGTGCCACTAATATGGATTCCCTCTGCTACTCTGTTCAGACATTTTGCTGTCAGCAGTCTTCATCTGCAGGTGATATCAAAGCTTCAGGAAGTAAAAAAGTAATTCCTTTTCACTAAAGAAATGATGTCATATAATGCAAGGAGTGCTAGTCTGGTAATCATAAGACCTCAATTTTATCTACTATCTCTGCTATTAATTAGTTGCATAAATTGGGCAAAAGTTACTTTCTTATAGGCTACAATTTCCTCATCTGAAAAATGGGGGAGGGGGAGGAGTTGAATATTGATTGAATAAGATAATCTCTAAGATGCCCTTCAGTTAAAAATAATAAATAATTGATAATCTATGTCTTCTTAGTACGTAGTGTGGAAAAGGCCACAAAATATGGATTACTTAAATTAGAACTATTACAAGAAATTGGGTTTCAGCATAACAATTCCACAGAGAAGAGAGGTATAAAGAGGGTTAAATAAAAATAGAAAATAAATGAGGCAAAATCACTCATTCAAATGTTAGTCTTCAAAATATTTAAAATTTCTAAGGTAAACAAGAGAGGTGGAAGCATAATTGATCTTATGATAAAAAGAAACAAAAAAAATGAGTAAAGCTAATGGAAGAAAAAACAAAAAAAAACAAACAGCAAATTTACTAAATTTCTTCAATAAAAATAAAAATAATAGAAAAATGGATATGAGAAAAAACTCAATAAAACTCAAGAATAAACTACATAATGCTTAAGGGCACCAAAACAATGGTAAAATAACAATACCCGTAACATTGCTTTGAAATGAAAAACTGGATGAAATGCCAAAAGATATGGAGAGTAACCCAATAATTGTATGAGACTTTAATATTTCTTTCTCAGAGCTAGAGTAATTTATTAGAAAGATAACAAGAAGAGAATCAGAGTTGAATAAAGTTGTATTTAACTGACATAAAAATATCTTAATGTGAATATTAAATAATGCATATATGTCACAGCATTTCATGATACCCATACAAAAATTTATGTGCTAGAAAGTAATGAAATTTTAAGAAGAATGTAAAAAAGCAACCATAATAAAATGTTTACTTTACATACTATAACATAATACACTGAGCAATGGATAAAAGAAGCATGAACAAAAGTTAGAGATCTAAAAAGAAAATGTCATGTTATTTGAATGTTAATTGGGTCAAAGAATGAGGCAATCAGCCAACCAAGAAATATTTTTTAAACACTTGTTATAGGTCAATTATTGAGTTAAGTAAGCACCAGAGATACAAAAAAGCAAAAACAGCCCCTTCCATTAAAGTGCTTGTATTTTAAGGAGAGAGTACATATACATATGGACATATATGTTGTTTAGTCTTCATTTTTGAAAATCAATAACACAATATTAAGGTAGAGATATAGTGTATTTGACTGTGACTGATCAGTTTAATATGAGTTCACAAGGCCTTATCATAGGTTACATATAAGTACTCCATTAAAACATTTCAGATGAAGGTGGTTCTGTTTAGTCCATCTGACAAGAACTTTTACCAAAGTTCTTCTGGCTTCTGCAAATGCTATATAGCTTCTGTGAGCCACGGGAGATGACAAAAGTTGAGGAGGTGAACAAGCAACCTTGAAAAGGGCTCAGTAAGTCCTTCCACCAAAAGTGCTAATCCTCCCTGAATACCCCCATACATCCTGATCTGGGAATTCTAAGCTGTGGAATTGAGGAAGGACAACATTCCAGGTAGTACAAAGGCATGGAAATAAGAGATAGTATGTAATAAGTAATGTGATATTATCTGTATTATTGATATATAATAAAACTCAAAAGAGAAAAAGGTGCCAGGCTGTGAAAAATTTTAAATGGCAAACAAAATAAGTCCTATGTTATGCTAGATAGATAATAGTGGCTCCCTAGAGCTCCATGTACTCTATGATTCAACCATGCTAACCCACTTGGTGCTCTTCCTACTCAATGCCATTTTTATTTCTATGCTTTTAAACTGATGATGTGTTCAGACTTCTAGAGCAATGTCTTCAGTTGTTGTGTAAAATATGCATTGGAGGAAGCAAAGACTTGAAGCAAGAAAATCAATGAAAATTCTGTTAGAATAGTTCATATGAAACAAGATGAAGGCCTGAACTCAGTTATGTGAGTGAGTAGAAAATTGTAAGACAGAAATGACAAGATTGACAAGTGATTGAATGGGGTGAATGAGCTTAAGGTATTTACAATAAGTCACTTAACTTCTCTGGACCCTGAATTTTTTCATTACAAAAAGAGAAGATTAGATTGGATAGTCTCTAAAATCCTCCTAGGAGGTAGCCAGTTGATGTGGTCCCAACGTGGACTTGGAGTCAAGATGTTTGGGGTTTTCTTGGAAAAGATACTAAAGAAGTTTGCTTTTTCCTTCTTCAGTTCATTTTACAGATGAGGAAACTAAAGTACTCAGTGTTAACTAATTTTCCTGGGGTCACACAGCTAGAAAGAGTCTGAAGGCAGATTTCAGCTCAGGAAGATAGGCTTCTTGAGTTCAGGCCCAGGACTCTACCTACTGTGCTACTTTGTTGCCCAATTCTACCTTAGATACAGGTAAGCTCTGTGACCATGAAGAATTCACTTAAATCACTTAGCTTCAGTTTCTTTATAAAATGGGGATAATAACCTTTCTCAAAGAGTAGTTATGAAATATCAGATGATAAAAATGAGATAAGGCTGACTCAGAAGATTCAGTTCTTAATATTTCTGAATCAAAATATCAATCCACTGATAAACATTTCTTAAATATATGTCAAGCACTATTCTAAATTCTGCATATATGAAGACCAGAGAAAATGATCCCTACTCTTAAGAAGCTTCCCTTCAACCATAATAAGTGCAATGAGGACCAATATGTGCCCAGAATGCAAATGTAGACTCACCTGATGCAAGTTCCCTACAAGAAGAAAGCCAGAACACCTATTTTTGAAAGAGTTTGTATGGAGCAGGAGTAGGCATTTTTTTTTGAGTAGGCATTTTGTACCTGATTTCAGATACCAAGATGGGAGAAGCCACTTCTTTTTTTAATGATTTTATTTTTCCAAATATATGAAGAGATAGTTTTCAACATTCACCTTTGCAAAACCTTGTGTTCCAAATCCTCTCCTAGACAGCAAGAAATCCACTATAGGTTAAACATGAGCAATTCTTCTAAACATATTTCTATATTTGTCATGCTGAGCAACAAAAATCAGATCAAAAGGGAAAAAAATGAGGAAAAAAAATCAAGCAAACAAACCACCACCACTACCACAACAACAACAACATGCACACACACACACACACACATACACACACACACACACACTCAAGTATGAGTTTCATAATTCTTTGGGCATAGTTCCAGAATGGCTGGATTCATTCATAGTTCCACTAACAATGTATCAGTGTCCCAGTTTTCCCACATCCCCTCCAACATTCATTGTTATCTTTTCCTGTCATCCAATCTGAGAGGTGTGTAATGATATCTCAGAATTGTCTTACTTGGCATTTCTCTAACCAACAGTGATTTAGAGCATTTTTATATGACTAGAAATGGCTTTAATGTCTTTGCCTGAAAATTATCTATTCATATCCTTTGATCATTTATCAATTAGGGAATGGGAGAAGCCACTTTCAAATGACTGGAGAGTTGGGAAACATATTCAAGAAGGCCCAAGTCAACCTCTTTCTCTAGTTTGTCTCAAATTCTTTGATGTTCTTTGGACAATTGGTGGTGTAATGTCAAGAGATGGTACATCCAAGCTTTACAGCACATTTTATAGCTAGTTCAACATCACTGTTTAGAGGAACAAGGAATAACCCTCAGGACTCAGTCCAGTAATATCTGAATCCAAGCCTCACATCATGCATTGGTAACTTATTTTGGTAGGACCATTCTCTCCAGAGACTAAGGAAAGATAAGGAACAGTGGGATGACATTTGAGTAGAGTGGGCTACTCAATGATTTGCAGTGGGTAAATCACTGGGCCTAGAGTCAAGAAGATTCATCCTCCTAAATTCAAATCTGACCTCAGACACTGGACAAATCATTTAACCATGTTTGTCTCAGTTTCCTCATATATAAAATGAGCTGGAGAAAGAAATGTTGAACCATACCAGTATCTTCACCAAGAAAACCACAGATGGAGTCACAGTCAGACACAACTGAAAAATAACTGAATATCAACAGTGATTTCCAGTGTGTGGGAGGAAAATTTTTGTGCTTTTGTTGTTGTGTCTGTGAAGAAAATAGAGCTTCACAAAAAGTAATTGACGTTAGATGGTTAAACGAAACTGACTCCTAGGCACTAGTATCTAAAAGTGGAAGGCACATAGCCGTTAAGGCCTCAAGTCAATGGTATTAGAGAAGAAACATCACAAGATGTGTAAGGAAAAGATGTAGTATCTTGGCCATGGGAGAGTGAGCCCAAACATACTCAGTATATATGTGTATTCAAAATAGATATATTGTAAAAGGAGGGGATGAGTTATATCAGATAGGGAAGGAAGGAAGGAAGGAAGGAAGGAAGGAAGGAAGGAAGGAAGGAAGGGAGGGAAGGAGGGAGGGAAGGAGGGAGGGAGGGAGGGAAAGAAGAAGAGAGGGAGGGAGGATTTATTAAGACTCCACTATATATCAATCATTTAACAGATATTTCATTTTATACTCAGAACTATTGCCCTGGAAGTTTTTTTATCCCCATTTTAGAACTGAGAAAACAGAGGAAGAAAGAGGTAAAATGACTTGCCTGGGATCACATAAACTAGTAAGGATCTGAGGCTGCATCTGAATCCAGGTCTCCCTGACTCTTGACCCAGCACTCTGTGCTACCTCTATGCTGATTTCTTATCACTTCACCTAAGAGGGCATCAGTAAAGGTGTCCTATAGAAGGTGACACTTGAAATGTCTTAGAGGAATCCTTTTTTGTAACATATCTTAGTTAATGCCAGCAATAGATATATTTCTGATAAATTAATTGCATTCATGATAGTTTTTATTATCATTTTTATGATGGCAAGAAATATTATTCTATTGTAATCTGCAAAATATTTATCAGAATCTAAACACATTTGAAGTTTTGGGAGAGTATACTTTAAGATAATCAAAGTAAGAGCATGTGAGAGGACCTATGAGACTTGTTAGTAGGAGCAGCAGCAACAACTAATGTATTTTACCAAATACTGGAATGCTACCAAGTCTTGTAAATGCAAAACCTGACTTAGAGAAGGAAGATCCAATTGTCTACCACATTGGTTCCCTACCCCTTCCTGGTGCAGTCCAAGTTCAATGAACCAAATCAGAATATATTTTTGGCTTCCTTAGCAGTTTCCTCTTCTATAATCCCATGCCTCATTAAGCCTTTGAACAATACTAGCTTTTAGGAGGCAAGATGCATCATTGAATAAGTTAAGGACCTAATTAAAAAGAACCCAAGTTTCTGTGCTGTTCTGTTAAATAACCTGCACAGTATTTAAAAGATCATTTCAGAACAAGGAATTTGTTCATAAATTAATCTCACATGCATTAATGCTGTGTGGTCAGTTCCATTTCCTACTATGCAGTTAACTATTAATAGTTGTTAAATGTTATTTCAACAGAAAAGAAACAAGTATTAATTCATTGATTCATTCTCTGCTATAAATTTTGAATTTACAAGTTTAAAAGAGAGTTTCATGTATTTATAAACAGCACTGGACTTGAAACCCAAAGACTGGGTTTACTTAATCATTTTGCCCATATTGAACCTTAGTTTTCTCATCTATGAAATGAAAAGAATGCACAAGATGGTATGAAGTCGTTTTTCAGTTGTAATGAACTATGATTCTAAGATTGTTCCTCAATGGAGATAAGTATTTAAATGCCAGTGGGGCCAGGTAAGGGCTGTTACTCTCTTAATTTTTATATGTCTATGTTTACTGTTTCATTAAACAGTAACTTAAGGATGTAGCTAGTAGTCCCTTTGATAATAAAGCAAAAACAAAACAAAACAAAACCAAACAAAAAGATAATAAAGCAAAAACATCTACAGAGAAAAAAATAACTGATCTCTCCTAGAAGAAATTTCTATGGTTCATTTTACCTAATAGACTCCCTCCTCCCCTGTTCATTCAGGCATATTTATTCTCATCATCTTCTCCTACTGTCCCATAAGAAGCCAATCTAAAGAGAGGACACCCTTGTAGTAATTTAGAATTTAATGTAAATGCAAGTCATTATGTTTCCTCTCTCAGAACTTTTGTATTTCTAATTACAGAATATAAATTTTTTCCATTATTAAAGGAAATATAGGCAGCCCAATGGATACAGTGCCAGCCCTGGAATGAGGACTTGAGTTCAAATTTGACCTCAGATACTAACTGCATGATCCTGGACAAATCACTTAATCCATTTGCCTCGATTCCTCATCTGTAAAATGAGCAGGAAAAAGAAATAGTAAACCACTCCAGTATCTTTGCCAACAAAACCCCAAATAAGGTCAAGGAGAGTCAGACAGACTGAAATGAATCAGAAACAAAATCCCTTAACTAAAAGAAATTCTGACTTCAGGGGAGAGTACTTTGCTTAAAATTTCTTCCTGGAGTTCCCCAAATCACACCAAAGAGATAGTCACTACTCTGAGTACTTAGGAAGTAAAACTTGTTTGTTTGTCCTTATTTTTGCTTAGCTAAAGTCACTATTTTCTCTATATTATGATAAAAGTTGTAATAAGAGATTAGAAAAATTCTTGGACTTCGAAGGAAGGAAGGAAGGAAGGAAGGAAGGAAGGAAGGAAGGAAGGAAGGAAGGAAGGAAGGAAGAAAAAGTAAAGGAAGGAGGGAGGGAAGGAGGGAAGATATTTTAAAAGTCTACTACATGTCAATCATTTAACAAATATTTCATTTTATACTCAGAGCTATTGCCCTGGGAGGTATTATTGTTCCCACTTTAGAACTGAGAAAACAGGGACACTAACACGTTGTTGGAATTGTGAACTGATTCAATCATTCTGGAGAACAATTTGGAATTATGCTTAAAGGGCTATCAAACTGTACATATCCTTTGATCCAGCAGTGTCTCTACTGAGTCTGTATCACAAAAATATCATTAAAAAAAAAGAAAAGGACCTATGTGTATAAAAATGTTTGTAGCAGCCCTTTTTGTAGTGGCAAGGGAAAACTGAGTCAGTTAGGGAAGGGTTGAATAAGAATGTAATAGAATATTTTTGTTCCCTAAGAAATGATCAGTAGGATGATTTCAGAAAGGCCTGGAGAGACTTACTGATGATGAACTGATGCTAAGTGAAGTGAGTAAAACCAAGAGAACATTGTACACAGCAATAACAAGATTATGTGGTGATCAACTCTGACAGACTTGTCTCCTTTCACATGGAGGAGATTCAAGGCAATTCCAATAGACTTGTGATAAAAAGAGCCATCTGCATCCAGAAAGAAAACTATGGAGATTGAATGCAGATCCAAACTTAGTATTTTCACCTTTGTGTGTGTGTGTTGCTATTGTTGTTGTTTGTTTGTTTTCTTGATTTTTTCCCCTTTTGATCTGATTTTTCTTGTGGAAATATCTTCAGAAGAATTGCACATGTTTAAGCTACATTGGATTACTTGCTGTCTAGGGGAGGGGGCAGTGGAAAGGGAGGGAGAAAAATTTGGAACACAAGGTTTTGAAAGGGTGAATGTTGAAAAGAAAGGAAGGAAGAAAGAAAGGAAGGAAGGAAGGAAGGAAGGAAGGAAGGAAGGAAGAAAGAAAGAAAGAAAGAAAGAAAGAAAGAAAGAAAGAAAGAAAG
>JAJPUD010007874.1:3808-19238 GCA_023553655.1 Myrmecobius fasciatus | reverse complement strand
GAAAGAAAGAAAGAAAGAAAGAAAGAAAGAAAGAAAGAAAGAAAGAAGGAAGGAAGGAAGGAAGGCAGAAGGAAGGAAGGAAGGAGGGAGGAAAAGAATTGAGAAAACAGACAGAAAGAAGAAAAGTGACTTAGCTAGGATCATGTAGCTAGTAAGTACCTGAAGCTGCATCTGAATTCAGGTGTTCTTGACTCTGAAACCAACACTCTATTCATCTCACAATCTAGCTACCCCTATGCTGATTTGTGACATCAGTCACCAAACTTGAGGTCTAATCCATGATAGAAATATCTTGATTCATTATCAGCCACCAAACTTATAGTAAGGGTAAAATGACTGGACCTTGTCCCCAAGGTGCAAGTTTCAAAAATACCCTTAAGATTCTTCAGTTGTGTAAAAATAATAATCAACAAGAATAATGAATTAAAGGGGAGGTTATTAGATAATGAGGCTGGAATGAGCTTCCCCTAAACCTGATTTGGGTGTCAGTTACCACTGGTATGGTTTGTTATACTTGTCCGGGTATAAAAATTCCTAAATATAGCTCTGTCATCCATAATACTTTAGGTTAATTAAGTGGATTGATTTTCATAGGTATAGCCTACTGAGAATAAAACTCCATGGAAATAGGATAGAAAGCAGTCAACTTTGATGCAGGAAAAAGTTAAGATTACCAAAAAAAATATCCAAGATAAAAAAAAAAGTCACTGCCAACAGAAGTCAGTTCTAAGAATTATGTCTTAATAAAGGGAGTTTGTGTATGTGTGTGAGTGTGCATGCATGTGTGTGCACATGCATTTGTGTGTGTCTGTGTGTCCCACTCTTTATTTGGAGTGGGAAGTAGGTAGTCTAGACAGATAGAAAAGACGTTTGGAAGAGGCAGTAGGAGACCTCTGAAGACAAACTTCATGTCCTTTCTATCTCTCAAGGGCCAGAGCTTCAAGCGACCTCCAATAACAAACACTCTTCCTTTAGCCTTATCCTGGGCTTCCATTGCCAAAGCATCTAAATGGGAAATAAATGAAAGTTTTCTAAATGGGAAAGGAAGCTTCTTTTTTCTGACATCCAATCCCTGAGGAGAGAAAATCAGAAAAGAAGAAAAAAGAGAAATCATTTTGCTAGATATTTGGAGGAAGCAGATGTGTAAGTCTCTATTAACCTGGATGAACTTAATCACAGGAAAATCAGGAGAAAGAAAACTAGAGAGGCAGCAAACTAATGGAGCTATTAATAGCATTAGAAACTGTCTATCAAAGAGAGAAAAGAAGTTTCACTAGCTTCCCCTAGTTGAAAGCTGAAGAAGACTGAGCTCCCCTGGTCCTTTTCTCCTCCTTAACAACTTCAGAGTATACCAGAAGTCCTGGTATTTTTTTGTGTGTGTGCTGCTGTATTTGGATTCTGGTTATCTGGTATATGATTAGCGAAAATTTATTGAATACCTGTCCTTGACAGAGTAAAACTCATGGATGCAGATTCTTGTAACATAAACTTAATGATCGGGGTTTTAAAGTTGGATTGAGTGGTTCTGGGCTGAATTTCTGTTTCTACCTTACTATGAGCATGGGGAAAGCACTTATCCTCTCTGGATCTCAGTTTTCTAATCTGTAAATTCAAAGAGTTAGATCAGTTGGCCTCTCCTTTTCATTTCAATAGTCAAGCTATGAGCCTTTGACCTGATTAAAGAAGAATTTTAAATTCTGAGCAAATCAATAAGAATGGAGACAAGATTATGTGATATATATTGGATCAATTTAAGAGAACAAACCATTTTGTTTACTAAAATATAAACTTCTTTAGAACATAAAGTACTTAACTTTTGTCTTTGTATACCAGAGACCTTGGTACATAGAAGGTACTTAATATGTTTTTGTTTGTTTATTTGATCTTTTAAAAAATATGTTATACACACATTTTCATATCCATGCATTATACATATAAATAAATAAATATATACACACATAAATTGTATGTAAATTGAGAATAATTTACTAATTTGCAAATGAGGGTTTTTGTGGAAGAGCAATGAGACTATATATAAGGGCTAATTATATCTGTGTGTGTGTGCATATATGTGTATATATACATATATGAATATGTACATAGGTATATCTATACCTGTATATGTATATATATATATATATATACATGTGTTTGGGTATATACATATATACTAGAATTAACATTTTCACCACTTTCTGCTGGCCTATCTCCTGCCTCTGCCCAATTAGCAAGTTTTGACTAGAAAAGAAATTGTCAGATACAAGGGCCCAGCACCTACCAGGCCAGGCCAAGGAATCCTGAAAATATAGAATATGGGAAGTATACTCTGGGTCAAACATAGAAAAAAAATGGGCATTGGACGAAAATACCAATGTCTAAATTAAGAAAAGACTAGGGGGAAGGAAGGGAGTTAGAAGTGAAAAACCAGAGTAAATAAAGCACAAGCAACAAAAATACAAAAATGACAATTTGCTACACTCATCACTCAGTTATGTGCTCTAGCAGAATGTCATTGAATCAAAGTCCCCCTACTATGTGCTGGCGTTACTGACAATCCCAACATTATCCCTAATGGGACAGCTAGGTAGTGTGATGCTTAGAATGTGGGACCTGGAATCAGTAAGACCTGAGTACAGATCAAGTCTCAGATACTTACTAGTTGTATGACCTCAGGCAAATCACTTTACCCCTATCGCATCAGTTTTCTCCACTGTAAAATGGAGGTAATAATAGCCCCTACCTTCCAGAATTGTTGTGAAGATCAAATGAGATGTTTTTAAGTGCTTAGCATGTACCTGGTACATAGTAGGCAAAATATAAGTATTACCTATTATAATAAAAATAATTACTGTTATTATTAATAGTGACTCAGTAGATACAAAACTGGGACTGGAGTCAGAGAAACCTGAATTCAAATCCAGCCTCAGATACTTACTAATGTCTTACTTACTAGATAAATCACTTAACTTAATCCACTGGAGAAGGAAATATTGTTACCATGAAAATCCCATGGATAGTATGGGCTATGGGGTCACAAGATACTACTGAACAATTGAATAACAACAACAAGAAGGAATCAACTTCCAGGAATACCCAATTAACTCGTCAATGAAGCATAAAGAATTTGTTTTCAAAAACAAAAGCTGCAGGAATCTAAATTGATCACGAATTAAAATTTTTGCCCTAAAACTTTAGGGCAAACATCTCACAGGAAAAACATATATATTTTTCATTTCATTGCCTCCAAAGGTTTGGGCCTCAAGTTTTTAATTGGATAGATAAACTTTCCTATTCAATTCATGTTACAACTGAAAAAAAAGAAAGAAATCCACAGGGAAAAGTCAAATGAGGCTAATTTAAACTAATCAAATGAGCTAATAACAACACAAAAACTTTGCCTGAGACTCTCTGTGACAGTGAAAGAATAATAATTATATGAAATGCACATGAGATAAATCATTCTTTCTGCCTGGAAATTTATAGATTTGGCTCCAAATAAGGTAGTAGGGACATTATCTGAAACCAGAACAAGGACTTTTCTCTGCTCTAAAGGTGGAGTTGAATAGAGATCTCTATTCAGGTACAGAGCACACCCCAGAATAATTCAAGAAGGAAGAGCATGGTATCAAATAGTTAATTAATACAGGTGGATTTCTATTGTTTGCTTAGGCTAGAATGTAATGTCTCTTTGTCTGGTTAGCCATATAATCTCATGAACAAAATCTTAAATTCTGTCTTTCAAGTGAGCCTGATATCTAGCCTCCCATTAGAGAGGATTCAGAAATAGAAAACCATTATTTTTTAATAGTTATTGGCCATTATTTTATTTTTGTACCCAAAAAAACCTTTGATATAAACAGCATACTATTCTTTAAACTGGAGAGAAGATATTATGGTGACTAAAATATGGTCCTGGAATGAACAAATGTATAAAACCTTCTTCGTCTTCTGTTACATTCATTTTCTATTTGCTGACAAAAATATTTAAAATTTCTTTTTTGTTTGTTTAAACATTTCTATCAAGCTGTTAAGAGTTTTCATTCTCTTAATATTGGCTAACTTTTATTTTGTATCAGGACCATTAAGCATCAGGTAAATAAATTCAAGCAGCCATGGGGTAAGGAAGGAAGGAGTGGAGAGGATAACTATGTGGCACAGGAGATGGAGCACCAGTGCTGGAGTCAGGGGGATTTGAATTCAAATTCAGCTTCAGTCACTCGATGCTTCCTAGCTTCCTAGATCATAGGTTGGGGCACAGAGGATTTAGTAGTGCACTACAGGGAGTAGAAAAGAAAAGGAATAATGGATCAGTGAGCAAATTATATGAACAAACAATTAAAAAGAAAAGAAAGAAATGCAGACCATTAAGAAAAAACATAGAAAAGCACTCCACATTACTAATTAAAAGATAAATGCAAATTAAAATAACTGAAGTTTTTCTTTACATCTATCAAGTTAGCAAAGATGATGAAAGACAGAAATAGTATTGGAAGGGCTATGAATAGACAAGCACATTCCATCCCTGCTCCTAGCGTATCTGGGAATTGGTCCAAACAATTTGGAGTTTGAGAGACAGCATGCTGCAATGAAAAGAGCCCTGACTCTGAAATCAAAAGAAGTCAGTTCAAATCTTTCCTCTTCTTGCATTGGACAAAACATTTAACCTGACTGGATTTAGTTATCTTATGTGTAAAAAAAAAAAAATTTTAAAGAAGGACTAATAAACAGGAATTTCCTATTCCTTCCATCTCTAAATCCTTGATCCTATGAATTATTCAAGAAACATCACTGAATCTTTCATATCCTTGGACCAGAGATACTTTTATTATGACCAAGGACTTCAAAGACAACATAGCTAATTAGCAAGGAAGTAAATATTTCCAAATATAATCCAAATTATCATGGCAGTACCTTTAATAATACTAGAATACTGAAAACAAAGTAAATCCCTACCATATAGGACATGGCTAAACAAAATGTAGCATATGAATATAATGGAATATTAATTAGTCTTAATGAGCCTTACTATCTCCATCTATAAAATGGGGTAATAAAAACACCTCCCTCACAGAGTTTTTGTGCAGATCAAATAAGATAGTGAATGTAAAGTGTTTTGAAAGCTTAAAATGATACATAAACTTGAGCCATTAGTGGTATTCTTGTTGATATTCCATAAGAGATGATGGGTAAAAGGAACTCAGAGAAACTTGGAGAGACTTTTATGAACCAATACAAAGGGAAGAAAGCAGAATAAGAAGAAAATACATAACTACAATATTGTTCATGAAAACAACACTGTGAAGCAGCTGAATTTAAATGAGATACAATGATGTCAATGACATTGATTCCAAAGGACAGCTAAGGAAATATACCTTCCCCCATCTTATTACTGAGGAGGAACATGGGAGGTAGAGGGAAGAGCGAATAATAATGGAGAGGGACCATCTCAAATGCTGACAGAACAGGTTGCTGTGTAGGTTGGTTTTGCTTAACTGTTTTTCTTTTTACTATATATTGAGAAGTGATTATGCTACATATATTTAAAAAAAGAATCAGTAATTTTTTTCTACCCATTCCCACTCCCCAAGAAAGGAAAGGATAGAGGAAAGGAGAATAGAGAAAGCAGGTATAAATACCAGAGATAAGGGAACTGACAGGAATAGGAAACAATTTTCTTGATGAAAGAATCCTCTTCCCCACCTTACTTCCCAAAAGGATCATAGATTGAGAGATAGGAGAGAACTAAGAGAATATCAAGGGCAACTGTCTAATTTTACATATGGAGGAAACTAAGGCCCAGAGTGGTTAAGAAATTTTATAAAGATTACACAGATTAGAAGCAGAAGGGTCAGGGGCAGAATCTTGAATTCAATCAATCAACCAATATTTATTGAGTCTAAAGCCAAAAGACAGTCCCTGTCTTCAAGGAGCTTACAATCTAATCACAATCTAATAAAGCCTAGGCTATTTCTTCTCATTTGCACATGATACAAATGCCATTTCTAACTAAGTCTAGAGTTTGCAATCTTTTTGTATATCATGGGTATTTTTAGAAGGCTTATAAAGCCTATGGACCACCTATAAGAATATATTTGTGTGTATGTATGTACACACATATATATGTATATACATATACAAACATTTCATAAATGAAGGAAATGCTAAGTTTCAATTGGGGACTAGGGGAAATGAAGATTTCATTTTTCCCCACCTAAGTTCATAGACTCTTAGAAATCTATCTAAGGAATCCTTGAGTATCCACAAATCCTAAATTAAAAATCTCTGAAGTAAGTGAACATTTATTAATAGCTAATATTTATGTGTTGTCCACTATTGCCAGGAATGATGGTAGGTGCTTTTTAACTCTATTATCTAATTTTTAGCCTATAATCCTGGGAGGTACATGCTATTATTATCCCCATTTCATGGTTGAGGAAACTGAGAGAGACAGAAGTTATGAATTACTCAGGGTCATCCAACTCTTATATGTCTAAAAATGGATGAGAATTCAGGTTTCCTAATTCCAACCCCAGTGTTCTTTATGCTGTGCCATCTAGCCATTCTAATGGGATACTACTCTTGAATTACCAAGCCAGAAAGTAGAGAGCCAAGAAGAAACCTCCAGATGAGGTCTTCTTTATATTTTCCTAGGATAATTGAAATAGCTCCTAATTAGTCTGTGTCTCAAGGCCCTTCCCAAAGCCCCCCTCAAGGCCTAACCTCTGCATGGGCTACCAAAGTGATTTTAAGAAAAGTTCTACACCTGTGATGGACTTGGCTCTTTCCAGCAATGTGGTGATTCAAGACAATTCAGATAGACTTGGGATAGAAAATGTCATCCTCATCCAGAAATAGAACAGTGGATACTGAATATTGTTCAAAGCATAGCTTTTTTTTCACTTTTTTTAGCTTTATTTGTTTGTTTACTTTTTCTTTCCTGTGGTTTTTTTCCCTTTTGGAATGATTTTTTCTTTACATGAATAATATAGAAATATTTTTAAAAGATTATATATGTTTAACCTATAATAGATTTCTTGCTGTCTTAGGGAGTGGAGAGGTAAGGGGAGGAGGAAGAAAAATTTGGAACACAAAATCTTACAAAAATGAATGTTGAAAACTTTTATGTAAATTTGGGAAAATAAAATATAATTGAGAAAAAAAGAAAAATTCTAACCACATTATTTTTTTACCAGGAGTTCACTAGCAGAAATAGACAGATGATATATAGATAAATAGATGGATGGATGGATGATTGGATAGATAAAAATCACAAATTCTTCACAAATGAGGGATGGGGCTGAAGGTGCTGGGAGGGACAGAAGAATGTGTCCTTTGGACCTTACTTACCAAGAGGTCTCACACCAAGCCCATGGTTCTACCCACACATTTACCATGGCTTTTAGTTGGAGTATCCAGGTCAATGTGCCCTTCCCCTTTCACAAAGAAAGAAACCCCTTGCTCAAACCTCCTCTCAGAACCTCCCTTTCCCTCCCCTCCTCCAATCTTTCTAAGGCACCACAGCCATTAGATCAGAAGCCTGGGAATTATTAGATACCCCCAGGGTGGAATTTGTAAGAGCCTGGCTGATGATGTCCATTCCTTTAATAGAATCTGATATGACAGCCCCTATTTTCTTGGGAGTTTGTAAAATGCAGCTCTCTCTGTCTAGCTGGCTCACTTGACTGCCATTTTTTCTGGAAAGTGACTTTGCCTCACCCCAGAGGAACAAGCATCAACTTTAATAAGAGTTATTCATGTCTTCCTTTTGTGTTTTGAAATACTCTCTTTCATTGATGTGTTTGGGTTCTCCTACCCAGCAATCAAAATAGGAAGATAAAAAAGAGATGTGTTTTAGGCTCAGACAGATTCTCCTCCCCCCAATTCAGTGATAATGGCAAGTTTGGGTCTCTTTCCTTACCTTGTCTACCCCAAAGCACAGAAAGGCAGCAAAATTAGTGAGGAGCACAGAGCTAACATCATTTTGGTCTCATCTTTTTTTTTTTTTTTTTTGCTGTGTAAAACAAGAGCAGCTGCAACATTTCTGGGCCTCAGCTCCTACTCCCCGCCTTAGCTCTGATTTCATCAAACCCCAAGGTAATAAATACCTTCCTTTCCAGGTAAGATACAGCAATCTCCAGCCCCTATTTTCTTCCCACCACCTCTGGGACGCCTTTTAAGAGCCTTCTCCCCAAACCTGCAGGTTCAAAAAGGGGGCAGGAATAGCAGATTTCTCCATTCATTCACATTTCCCACACCTGCTCTATAAAAACCATACAAATACATATAGAGCAGAAAAAGTATAAATGAGTCCAAGCAAATTTAAAACGCAGGATTTATAAAGGAATGACCTTCCTCCAACTATCCTCAATCTTAAATAAGGTAGAATCATCTCCCTAGGCGGGCTCAGAGATGAATTTTCATTAGCTTCTCAGCATTTTTACACTTGAGGAAAACACATTCACTAAATTCAGATGTTTATCAACTCTGGATTTCCACTTCATCTGAAAAGCCTGATCCCTCTCTGGAAGTTGATTTGCAAACCCTCATCAGGATGCTTATTTCACTCACCAGTAGGAAGAGCAAAACCTCTATAAAATGTTGAAGTAGGCAAAATTTTCCTTTGTTATGCCCAACCTACACATTTTAACCCAGAGGCTGGTTCTCTGTGTATGTATGTGTCTATCTATGTCTGTGTCTGTCTGTCTGTCTTTGTCTGTCTGTTCCCTTCTCCCCTGCACATCTGTCTCTCTGTCTGTCTCTCTGTCTCTGTCTCTGTCTCTGTCTTTCCCCTCTTCACACTTGCATTCTTAATTAAAATAATTTTCAAATACTTTCTCTTCTTGTTATAAATGACTAATACTAGCTAATAAGAGTCTCTTCTTACTCTATAGGTTTTGATCCTGGGGATAAAAGCCTTAAGCTAAGAAGTTAATGTAACTATGTGGTTCAGTGGATAATGTTACTGTCCCTGGAGTCAGAAGAAAGTCCTAAATTCAAATTCTGACTCAGATACTTGCTATCTGTGTACTGCTAGGCAAATTGTTTGGTCTGTCTTCCTCAGTTTTGTCATCTTTAAAATGGGCACAATAATAGTAGCTCCCTTCTAGAAATGTGAGGATCAAATAAGATTTATTTGTAAAGTGCCTTGCAAAGTTTAAAGCACTGCCTAGATCCTATCTATTATTGTTATTGGGTTTTTAAATAGATGCACAGAATTCAAAGAGTTGGAAAGGACTTCAGATTTCATTATTCCAATCTCCTTTGCAGCCTGTGGTCTGGAGGCTAAAACAGACCAGAAGTCACATAATCCAACCATATCATTTTATACATGAGGAAATTGATGCCATAAGAGAGGAAGGGATTTGCCAAAAGTCACACAGATAAAAGTGACAGAGATCACATGTGAACTCAGAGTTTTGTGACCAAGTTCAGTACTGAATACAGCCTATCTAATTCCATAATGAAGGCAGGACCCAAGGATGCCAGTGGTACATAAACTCCTTCAGCAGAAGCTTGAATTTAGTAATCCAGCTTCAGACACACACTATGACTCTAAAAAAGTCACTTGATCTAGTTTACCTCAGTTTCCTCTGTAAAATGAGCTGGAGAAGGAAATGGCAAACCAGTCCAGTATCTTTATCAAGAAACTGTATTCTAGTACAGAGAGTTAGACATGACTGAACAACGAATTAGAAAGAATCATTTTCTATGAAAGCTATAATTTCTGTAATGATCACCCCTACCATGAGGCCTCATGTTCCTGGATTTCTATGCTTATAGCAATTGAACACTTTTTCAAAGTTGATTTGAAGGCACATGGTAAACATATATTGCCTTATTCCCACAGGGACATTTACTTTTATTATTTTTTCAAATCCATAAGCATTTTTTCTCTCCATCTTCTCCATTTTATTCAGAGATTTGTAACAAATATAAATGCTCAAGCAAAATAAATTAGCTACATCCAAAAAGGTGTTCCATTTTTCATTTTGAGTCCCTTACTTCTCTGTCATTAGATAGTGAGCTTCATCATCCATTTTATATAACTATGTTTTTTTTGTATTCATCAGACTTCTAAATAAAGTCTTTCAAAGTTATTTTTCTATAATTGTTCTCATAGAATCATTTCCTAAAGTTTACTCTTAGTCCCAAAATTCATAATTAAGGCTCTGACTATATCATAACTCTCTTCATTTTTTCAGATGAGAAAATCAAGGTTCAAGATTTTGTCCAAAGTCACATAGCTAGTAAATAATAGAACTAGATTGCACTTAGTTTCCTGATCTCCTAATTCTCTGCCATGCCTGATGGGCATAGCAGCTTAGAACAGCACTGGCTGACCAGGCAGACTGCAGGTCAAGTGCTGTGTGATCCTAGGCAAATGACTTAACATCTCTGACAAGAACAGGAACCACAATAAATTGCTGAGAAGTTGCTGATCAGCATCAGTAGAGGGAATTTACTCTATCTGGGAGTTATTTATACAAATGAAATCAAATTTCTAGTTTTTATATTAATAAAGGGGAAGGAGACATTTCAGAGTAAACTGGTCCATCTATTCTGTGCCTGATCCTCTTAGAGAACTTATACCCATTCACCAAAAGAGAATATCTGCTCCGGGATTCATAAAGGAGCTAACACAACATGATGGGCTTAGGGAATCAAAAACCCTAAGGATAAGGTTGGAACAAGATCAAATTCATCTCCAACACATTTCACTCTCATATCCCTAATGTGTTCTCCATGGCTTATCAAATGAAAAAGTGTGATTCTTCATCACTGTGACTATGAGCAAATTATTACGCTAAGTGTCATCTAAAGATGAATAATTAATAAGTATTGAATAAGAACCTGCTACTTATAAAGCACTGATGATACAAAGACAGAAATGAAAAAAAACAGTTCCAACCCTCAAAGAACTTACATTTTAGTCTTTGTTTCTGTCTCACAGAGCTTCCTGTCTGCTCAATAAGAGCAAATTACAGAATTTACAATGTATTATCTTCAAATGAGTGATTTGGCAGTCCTTCCCAGGCACCAGGGAGCATTACATTGCATTTATGATCGTATCAATTCCCTTCAGGATGTAGATAGTCATCCATTTATGTCTGCTCAACCTGAGTAACTCTTGCTCACTTTTTCCCATACAGTCTTCACAAGGGATTTTGTCCAACATGCTATGGATCTTCCTCACATTCTCCTGACATTACAGGGCTACCAAGGAGAACCACTGATTACCCTTTGCTCTCCCTATATAATGCACCAATTGCTTTTTTTGTTCCAGCTGAACATTTTGCTGATGACATGCTTCACACTGTTTCTGTCTAATTATTCATTTTTAATGTGCTGCAGTCTAATCAGGTTTACCATTCACCTCTCTGATGCTTTTGAATGATCCTTAACTTTAATTCTTTGGAAACTGATATGACATGATTCACATCAATATTAGGTCATTGAAAATATATTTATGTTCAAAATGGGACTTCCATAGACCCCAAGGAATTTTTCATGCAAAAGGAGTTCATGAGTGGAAAAAGTTTAAGAAGCCCTGCTCTAGAGCCATTCAATGCAGGTCCTTGAAATGGATGGGGATGACTTCTTTTTCATATCTCCTCAAGTCCCTATGTACATGTACGTACATGTGTGTATATATGCATGTGTTCCTATATGCACATATATGATGCATACATGTATGAACAAATATGAATATATACATGTGTGTTGTGTGTATTGCATGTGTGTGCGCACATAGAAACACACACACACACATATATATATGGGGAGGACAAAATGGACAATAAGTATTATTCATCTGCTTGACTTTTCCACTATAGACATTTATAACAGACTCCTTTGAGATTTCAGAAGGCTTCGCAGTGTTCCAGATCTTGATGCAATTAGCATAGAGAATCCCTCTTCAACTTGGACTCTAACTTAGACCACTTGCATGATCTCAGTCAATACCTTTGATGAGGATACCTCTCTTGTTTCATGGCTCTTCTGATATTAATAGCTCAAGAGTAATCAAATATTTTGAAATGCCCCCATTCTCCAAATGACAACCCCCTCCACGCCGAACTTTCGAGCCCGTCCATTCTGTGCTTTGCTGACATCAACTTCATTGTGCTATAGTTCCTTTCTTTTCCATGGATTCTCCTGAAGCATGATGGCCCAGTCTTCATTGCCAGTCCCATTTTCTCTACAGATAGGACATCCTATCAATAATTGAGATAGATGGCTCTAGGTTAGAGCTGATTCACTACACTAATCTGGGCATGCCGTAGTGTGTGGGCTCTTGGTCAGCAAGAGCCAAAAACACCCGGACGCCAGGACAAAGACTGAGAAAAAACACTGACTCCAACACCGTGGGCTGATGAGCATTCCTCCCATTCTCACTCCTTCATTCAATCTCGCTATATGATCCCTTCATTATTCTACAATCTAAGAAAAAACACCATTCTGGGTCTTTTCCTGTCACACTTTGGAGGTGTCAGTTATAACCCTGCTTTGTAAATATTGATCGCTGCCCTGGTTTGAAAGTCAAAACCTGCACTAGTATCTTTCTCTGATTCTTCTTGTCTCCTCTGTACTCCCCCTTTAGTGTCTTAAATTAAGCTACCTTGCCTTCCCTTGCATAAATCAGAACTAAAGGACTATTGTTTTCAGCATTGAATGACTGGTATAATTCTTCCCCAAAACATCCTCCCCTGAATCTTCCCCTTAAATCCCAGAAATACTGGGATCAGACTGGTATATATTATATGTAATATATATAATTATATATGTCTAATTGATCATCAAATCCCAGAAATCCAATTTGAGAGCGTGCAATCATCTAATCACAGAGCTGGAAATGGCCATATCATGGGACAGTATCATTTTGGAAATCTTTCCTTTTAAGACAAATAACCCATTTTTCTATTTCCCTGAGAACACTATTACAGAGATGGAATAGTGATCTCTGAAGAGATAATATCAACCATTTCGGAGGCTCCCACCTGATTACAGCAATACAGGGTCACATAAAACCAGAGAAATTGGCTTGGGGTTTCTCTTCTGCCTCGGATTGCTTTTAATTGGGTCCAATGGCTTTCAAGTCTCTAGATCCATTTAGTCAGGTCCTTGAGCAATTGAGATGAATGGGGGTGACTTCCATGCCACATCTCCTCAGGTTCCTGACACTAATATACTAGCACCATGTTTCCCAAATGCTATTCCATTTTAAGATTTATTTAGTTTTAAAATCAGAGATCAAAGGCTAAACACTAAGCTAGACTGGGATATTTCTCTCTCTCTCTATCTCTCTGTCTCTCTCCTTTATCCTTCTCTTTCCTTTATCCCAAAGTGGGGAAATATGAGCCTTAAAAATGGGGAGATAGAGGCAATTTAGTTGAGGAAATATACTTCTCTCCTTGCTATGAAAGCAAGGTATAAATTTACTTCTACAGCATATATCCACTGAGGATTACCCCCACACAGCAAGGAAATAAATGCTGCATAAAACTGCCTCTCAAACCTTCTCTCTGTGTGGAAAAATCCTATAAACAGACCTGTCAAGAATACCAAGCAGGAAGTCTAGGCTGGAAGTGACCAGACCTGAAAGTGGAAAGGGAAGAGAGGGATAGAGAAGGGATGGATCTACCTCCAAGGCAAAGGCCCTCCCGTCTCTTCCAGCAGAGAGAAGGCCTCCGTTGTAGTTCCAGAGGGAGGTATAGATGTGTAGGGAGAGATGCAAAGCTTTTGCTGCCGGGAAAAAAAATGGCATTTTGCACTCTAGTGCTGCCCTGTTATAGACCAAGGACATCATGATACAATTTCCAGGCCTCAGGACAACAGCTAGAGGTTGGACCTGTTTAGCTTCTGAAGAGAGGGGAGCTCAAAGGGGAATATTTCTGAACATTCAATACAAGTGGTACTGGACCATGTAACCTCAATAGAGACAGTCTAGCCAGTTATATCAGCAGGCATTGCTCTCTCTGAATAACATGACAGCCCAAAAGGACAGGAAAAGTATACAAAAATGGAACAATAGACTCTCTCTGCAACAGAATTGAGAAGAAATGTTTGTTTTGAGTTCCCTTGAACATACCATACATTTCCACTTATTCAAAATGCAAGGCACCAAAAAGCTCAAATAACCAGAATGTTTTTCAAAATATTTTATAAAATAATTTAGAGTTTAGAGCTGGATGGCAATTTAGAGACAAATATAGGGACAGCACATGGCATTAAAGTAATATGAATTTTTTTAAATTATTGAAAAGTCACCTTAAAGAATAAGTTTTATATGCATATAAAGAAAATAAAATTAAGATTTTTTAATTGAAACTAAACTTTACTGACTAATTGATTTAAAATACAAAGTTAAATTTTTTGAGATGTTAGGGCTTACTGTACATACATCAAGAAAATTTCAGCTTTAGTATCCACTGTGCATACATTCATTTTTCAAGTGAGGAAACTGAGAACTGGAGAAATTGTGATTTCACCAGGAACACATGAGTAGTAAGGGACTGAATCAAGATTGCAACTCCGCATTCTTTCTACTTGTATCATAAGAATTTATGACCATTGCTCAGAATTTTTGAAGCTCTGCAAGACCCAGAAATAGCCTTCAGGTTATCTTATTGTAGTAAAAGTCTTCAAAACTTGGGAAGCCATGAATGACCTCTCTAGTAACTTTTAAATGACCATAATGAAACGAGTAACAATAGTAATAATTAACATTTTTATAACATTTGCTATGTGCTAGGTACTGTGATAAGCACTTTACAGTTGTCTATTTGATTCTCACAAGAACCCTGGGATGTAGATACTATTATTATCCTCATTTACAGATGAGGAGACTGAGGCAGACAGAGGTAACTGGGGTCACACAGACAGCAGGTATCAGAGGCCTCATCTGAATTCAGGACTTCCTACCTCCAGCTCTGCAGTTCTGTACCACCTAGATCCATTGCAGCTAGACCATAGATTCTCCAGACATTCTGGATAAGTGCTAACCTGTATCATTTACATAAATAAGAGGCAATTTGGCATCACAGAGAAAGAGTTTTGGAGACCATAAAGATCTGAGTTTCAGTCTCATTTCTGACAGTTATCATCCATCTGACTTTAGGCAAATCACAACCTCTCAAAAGCCCTAAGTAATTCTCTAAGATTATTAATTGCTGGTTTGCATTCGTAGGGGTAAATTTCCTTATGTGAAAATTCTCTATATTAATAGAAGAATAGGTCAGATTTAAATATATACAGGTAGATAGATAGATGAATGGATAATGGATAGACGGATTAATGAAAGCATATGTAGGAGGGAACGAAGAGAGAGACAGAGAGAGAAAGAAGGCAGAAAGAAAGAAAAAGAAAGAAAGAAAGAAAGAAAGAAAGAAAGAAAGAAAGAAAGAAAGAAAGAAAGAAAGAAAGAAAGAAA
>JAJPUD010007873.1:69049-89836 GCA_023553655.1 Myrmecobius fasciatus | reverse complement strand
AGAGAGAGAGAGAGAGAGAGAGAGAGAGAGAGAGAGAGAGAGAGAGAAAATAAATATAAGGGAATAATGATCCCAGCTTATTTGGAGAAGGAGAGGAGAGGGGAACTACAAAAACCGCTTTCTTCCTTGCATTTCTTTATAGGAGAAAAGGAATATTAGGGAAAAGCCTTAGTTCTGTGATCATTTCTTTGCTATAGACATGGTTCTTCATCATTTTCCTTTTGGGAACGTACAAGCAATACAGGATTTTTTTCCTCAGTAGAATTCCAAGGTTCCCTTTGGTTGAGAGGCAGCTGGCATTGTGGATAGAGTACTGAACATGGAATGAAAAAAACGTGGGTTTAAATACTGTCCAGACAGTGTGGCTAAGACCAGTTCTTTTGACTCATGTGCCTGTTCCTTTGTCAGTGAAATAAAGATAGGAATTCCTGCTTTCTCTAAGGTTTCAATAAAGATGAAATGAGATAAGATAGGTGAAATGCTTGTCAAACTTCAGGGAGCTATTTAAATATAGTTATTAGTATTCTAAAGTCCAGGCAAAAATCTGCAGATGCTCCCTTTCTCCTGGATAAGCAAGGAGGATAGACTCAATGGCTGTCTAATAAGTCATGCCCAGATCCCAGGAAAAAGTCTGGAAAGCCTGAATTGGAAATGTTCAGTCTCTAAGTCAGCATGATTGTACACGGGTTTCATATTTGGACCAGTTACAAAGTTACTAGATTACCATAATTCTCTATTCAAATTAATAAATGTTAAGGAGAACAGGAAAAAAAAAACTTAGGTCACACCATCCATCCTCCAGATGGTCAGAATGATTTGCCTTGATTTGATTTAAGAGGCAAGAGCTTTTCCTTGGGGAAACTATTGTATAGTGGAAACCATTATTGGGAAACTTTTCCTGCTCTTTTGCCTAAATTCACCTTTCTTGGTGACAACTTCTTGCTCCTCCTTACCATATGTTGTCCAAAGAATTGCAACAGAGCTCTTTGTTTCACCATAGATGCCTCTTTTCAGACTTGGGTTTTCATTAAAAATGTGAAGAAAGCAAGAGAAAAATTGGATAAATATGTTCCCATAATATTTCTTTCCTTTGTCCCAGTTATTTTAAATGAAAAATTTAATAATGGGATGCAAGGTTGGAGGTAGAAGGCCACATATACTTGGATAAGCCTGAAAAATAAGAACAAGAAAAAATATGCTTTATTAGTTATACGAGTTACAGAATGAACAGCATATTGTATGTGCTGTGTTAGAGGTATGTTATGAATAACAAAAGCACTGGAGCATTTACATATTTGTTTTCAGCAGTCCTGGCAGTTGGATTTCACCATTCTATGCCTCTTTGCCAGAATTACTAAACACTGGTACATATGGCATCTGAAGTACCATATGCCATAGAAAATGTGAACTGATGCCTATACTTTTATATTATATTTTTATTTCAAATTTTTGCAGTTTTGAACAAAGAACGGTAGGGAAAAAAACAAAATATTGGACAAGCAATAAACAGTAAAGTGAAAATAAATGAATTCAAATAAAGTTAAAAAAATGATGTAACACCATGAGTTGACATGGTTATATATGTTAATGAATTGAAATATGAGTAGTAAGGATTTCATAAGTATGAACTGAGGATCTTATCTTACTCATCAGAGAGGGGATAAAGTAATTTTTATTTTCAAAATTAAAATTGTCTATTACCTTCCTTCCTTCCTTTGTAAATTAGGGAACAGTTGATATCAGAACAATCACTGAACCTGGAAACAGAAAACTTAGGTTAAATGGCTAATCACCTTAATTTTCTGAGACTAAATTTGGTCATTTCTAAAATGTGAATAATACTGGTCATTTAGGATTTCCTAGATAAAATAAATGCTTGAATGGAAGCAAAATGCTCACATATATACCAGCCAAAACCTAAAACTCTCACTAGAATGAATAAACTATTCAAATGAGAAACTATAGGGAATGACCTCTTCCACCTAAGAAATGAGATCAAAGGCAGCAGGGAGCCCATAGGCAATAGGAAAGGGGTCCAACAAAGCAAAAGTCATAAGAGCAAAGTGCCCAATAGCCACCCAGTATAAACAACTAAGGACTAGAAACAAGTGTAGACTGCAAAGCTGACTGTCTGGAGGCAGGAGCTAGAGTGAAGATCCATTATCTCTATTAGAGAGCCTCAAGGAGCTTGTAAATCCTGAATAGGGGCTTGGAGCACAGTATCCACCTACAAAGGCCTGGAAATTACCAAAGCAGGATTCAGCTCCCACATCTCTAGTGTTCCATACTGACATAAGAGAGAAGGGACTAAAATGAGTACTGAGGGGGGGGTGAATTTGAGCAGCTAAACCCTGAAAATAGAGACTCGGGGGTGAAATTAAGCAGGGTAGACTATCCCTATCCTAAAACTCAGTAGGGATGGAGCATGACCCCAGCATAAAGCCATGATTCAAGAACAAAAGCTGAAGAAAAATCAAAGAATGTCACAAAGTATTGCAAAACTAAAAATTCTCTAAAAGAAGTAAGTAGTAACTCAGCAAAAAATGCAAGCAGAAATTCAAAGGGAAAAAGTAGATTTTCCACAAAGATTATATGAATACCTAGGAGGAGAAATGAAGCAAGAGATAAATAATGGAAAGTTCTTGAGAAAAAGAATTAGAAGGGGAAAACCATAGAAGAGAAAGTAGGATACTTACCTAAATGGACTCCTTGAAAATTAAAAGAAATGGAACAGGAATCAATTACTTTTGAAATATTAGATTTAAAGCAAAAGAACTTGAAAAAATAGAGGAGATGATCATCATAGAGTGGGAGCATCCAAGTTTTTCAGAGGCCTCTCAAGAGACAATTTATGAGCTTACTTAAATAATGCAGGTGCAGCACTAATAGCGATCTCTTCTTATAGATTCATCATCATTTGTGTCTAATATGTAAAGGGAAATCACTGTACACAACAGGCCAAGAACAATACGAATATCCATGAGCCCTTTCATATAACATATCAATATAAGGGGAGAAGAATCAAGATCTATGATTCATGGGCAACATGAGAGACTTCTTATGATATTTCTTCAGACTCACTCCAACTCACATCAATATCTCTGCATACTATATAACAACCCTACTTTATTATAATTACCTAAATTCCCAAATATTAGTCAGTCTCTGCCACTATCAAACAACTTCCAGAAAATTTCTTAGTCCTTGGCATCCCTACATACTCTATCAACCAGTCCAGAAAGCATTTATTAAAATGCTTACTATGAGCAAAATTAAAGGCAATTCCTCCCCTCAAGAAACTTCTATTTTGATGGGAGAAGACAAAGAATAAAATTTATAAAAGAAAAAGGAACTAAACAGAAAGGGATTGAGTAGAGGGGGAAAGTATCTGCATAGGGTTAAAGTAGAGAAAGAAATGCAGTGAATCTATATCAGAGTACATAGAAGAGTGAGGGGATGTGGCTGACTTGAGTACCTTCCTTAAAATAGAGGTTCTGTCACAGGACAAACTAGGCAATAACTATAGCAATTTAGTGTTTGATAAACCCAAAGAACCCAGCTTCTGGGATAAGTACTCACTATTTGACAAAAACTTCTGGTAAAATTGGAAACTAGTGTGGAAGAAATTAGGGCTTGACCCACATCTAACACCACATACCAAAATCAGATCTAAACGGGTTCATGATTTGAATATAAAGAGTGATATTATAAGTAAATTAGAGGAACATAGGATAGTTTACCTCTCAGACCTGTGGATATGGAATAAATTTATGTCCAACAAAGAACTGGAAATCTTAATTGAACACCAGATGGATAATTTTGACTATATTAAGTTAAAAAGTTTTTGTACAAACAAAACTAATACAGACAAGATTAGGAGGGAAGCAATAAATTGGGAAATCATCTTTACATTTAAGGGTTCTGATAAAGTCCTCATTTCTAAAATATATAGAGAATTGTCTCATATTTATAAGAATTCAAGCCACTCTTCAATCGATAAATGGACAAAGGATATGAACAGACAATTTTCAGAGGATGAAATTAAAACTATTTCTAGTCATATGAAAAGGTGCTCCAAATCATTATTGATCAGAGAAATGCAAATTAAGACAACTCCGATGTACTATTACATACCTGTCAGATTGACTAAAATGAAAGGAAATGATAATGATGAATACTGGAGAGGATGTGGGAAAACTGGGACACTGATATATTGTTGATGGAACTGTGAAGGGATCCAGCCATTCTGGAGAGCAATTTGTAACTATGCTCAAAAAGTTATCAAACTGTGCATACCCTTTGACCCAGCAGTGTTTCTATTGGGCTTATATCCCAAAGAAATCTTAAAGGAAGGAAAGGGACCCACATGTGCAAGAATGTTTGTGGCAGCCCTTTTTGTAGTGGCTAGGAACTGGAAACTGAATGGATGCCCATCAATTGGAAAATGGCTGAACAAATTATGGTATATGAATGTTATGGAATATTATTTTTCTGTGAGAAACAACCAGCAGGATGATTTCAGAGAGGCCTGGAGAGACTTGCATGAACTGATGCTGAGTGAAATGAGCAGAACCAGGAGAACAATACTATATGATGATCAATTCTGATGGTCACGGCTCTCTTCAGCAATGAAATGTTTCAAATCAGTTCCAATTGTTCAGTGAAGAAAGCCATATACACCCAGAGAGAGGGATGTGAAGTGTGGACCACGGGATAGCATTTTCATGCTCTCTATTGATGTTTGCTTGCATTGTGTTTCCTTTCTCTGATTTTTTTTCTTGTAGATATGATTTTTCTTGAACAACAATAAGCGTGGAAATATGTATACATATATTCAATTTGTCAAGTATTTTAACATAATTAACATGTAGTGGATTTCTTGCCATCTGGGGGAGGGGTGGGGACTATGGTGGAAAAATTTGTAATGGAGAGCTTTGTAAGGGTCAATGTTGAAGAATTACCCATACATATATTTTTCAAATAAAAAGTTTTAATTAAATAAAATAAAATAAATTTTAAAAATAAAAAAATAGAGGTTCTAGAGAACTAACCAATCAGAAGAGGTAACCACAAAGGTGGCAGAATCTTCTAGGATGAGAAGACTGCTTGGCAGAGAAGTCTGGAGAGTCAAGTAGAACCCAGAAAGAAATGAAGCAGATATTTCTATTGGGAATGACAGATGTCATTAGTCCCTTACTGTGGAACAATGAAAGCAGTTCCAGAGAGTGAACTATTCTCAGAATCCAAAAGTTCCTGCATCTTCAGTTCCTTCCCTGCTCCTCAAAAAATATTGTATAGGTATCATACTGTGTTATTTTCATTTGGAGAAGCGAATGAAGTCTTTTGATCTTATTTGGTAAAAATCAAAGAGTTCTTCAACTTCTTTAATAATAATAGTAAATATAAATATAATTAACATTTTAAATCATTCACTATGTACTAGGAACTGTGCTAACTCAGCACAATGCCATAGCAAGTAATTGTAATTGTAAACATTTATTATCTCATTTAATTTTTACATTAACCCAGGAAGGCTGGTGCTACTATTATCCCCAATTTACAGATGAAGAAATTGAGGCAAACAAAGCTTAAGTGGCTTCGCCAAAATCTCAGAGCTAATAGATGTCTGAGTCCAGATTTGAACTCAGATTTTCCTGACTCCAGGCCTAATGCTCTATTCACTGTGTCTTCTAGCTTTGGGAGAATGAGATCTGGTCCTTGGTTGAATGCTGGCCACAATTTCTGCCTTGTCTGAGGGCCATGAGAACTGTGCCTTCATTCTGTGCCTGGAAATATCTTCTATTTATATGACGGTACCATCTTCTTGCAATAGTGGGAAATGGCACCTACCATTATTAGGACTTTCTGTACCTTGTGAATGAGATCTAAGAAGCTACCTACCATGACTGCCTTCCAGATCTTTCCATTAGAACTATGGACACAGGGTCAGATCACATGACTGATCACATAACTTAAATCAGTCAACAGCTACTGTAACACCACAAATTTTCTACACCAATTTTCTGAAGCCTTCATTAGTGGTACCCATTTAGATCTTTAGAGAAACAGCACTCACCTTCCACCATCATTGCCCCATTGTTAGCAGTCCACAATCACTTTCTACCCTTCAGATCCACAATGCCACAATGTACACACTCTATATATTGATTTTTTTTTTGGTTTATTTTTCATGTTAAGCTTTATGGACAAGGTCAATTTTCTCTACACTTTTCTTACTTTCCTTATTCCAATGGGCTTAATTCACTCCCAGAGAGGTAGCATATCTGGATTTGAAAAGGAGGTAATTCAGCCTCTATGTTCAAACAGCCTTTGGTCTTTGTTGAAACAATCATTGAGCATTTCCTGTTGTTAATGGGCATGATTCATTCTGGGGTAGTAACTGATTGCTATGTCTTGGAGCTTGCCCTTCCTGGAAAATGAGTCAGATACCAACTACCAAGAAGCAAAAGAAATTGGCTGAGCAGAAGTAGCCACATTTTTCATAATTCAGGAAGCCACAGAATGATTAAAAAGATAGAGTGCCCCAAGGAAATTTGCTGGGAAATATTTTAACATCCTTTTCAAGCCTGGATTTGCAAAGTCTCCTATGATTGTTAGAAACTATCATGAGTTATTGAAACATGTAGATAGATGTTGTCTGAGTAATACTATTTTCAAGGTATTTTCCTCAGCATGGTATTTTGCATAAGCAAACTTCATGAAAGAAGGCTTCAAAAAAATTTCATTTTCTTTTTCAAATCAGTTGCAAATTGATCCATCAAATTCAGATATATTACTTATTATGCTAGTCATACCTGAGAGGTTTTGTGGTTGGTTGGCTGTTTTGATTATTTTTTTTGACAAGATGTTTGGAGTTTTTCCCTGGAAAAACTCTCGGCTACATAGTCCTTGAAAATGGCTTAACCCGGTTCTTCAAAGTTAAGAACAGTGACAGCAAAAATGGGTATTTTACCCAATTATTATTGCTTATACAGTCATAACTAAAGATGAAATAGAAGTTTATAGATTCAATAGAGAACAATTAACAACCTCATAAATCTGGATACTATTTATTAGAGTTCCTAATGTAAATATTATTTACATTGTTAGTGTAGTGCTTTATCATCAGCTAAAAATATTGCCTGAATTCTTACTTTAAAAAAGTTTGCTCTCTCTAATCAAACATTTTTGACCATAGTAAAAACAGAAGATTTTCCCTAAAATTATTCTATTTGATGACAGAATTATGAAATGAAACAATATAGTTTATAGTCAGTCCATACAGATATTAATTTTGGTATGGCCTTTGATGGAACTCTCCATGATGAATATACTCTCCAAAGCGGGGATGGGGAGAGATATTTTGTAGCAAAGCTTGAACAATTGATTTTTTCTTGATTAACTTGTCAATTGAGGATCCTCATAAAGAGTAAAGATCTAGAGTCTATAAGGAGAAAGCAATTATTTGTCCTTCAAGAAATGCTCATTCTCAGCCACAGGTCTTATCAGGTGAGAGATCAGATAGAGAGGGAAAGAGGAAGAAGAGACAATGGTTGGTTACTCCCTGCTGATGGGCACTGAAGCAGCTATTTGTCAAGATGATGACAGCTAAGGAGATATCTTCTGTCTTTCCAGGGAATATATTCAAGATGTGATGGAGAACATCCAATGAGTTGTCAGACCTAATGACTATGAATCACTACTGGTGATTGATGTTGACACAAAAGATACTGCTGGAAAAATCTATGCAATGCTATTAAGATTTATGAAATCTTGGATGAGAAAATGAAGATCTTAGGAGTAAATGAAATTTTTCTTCATTGCTAACAAACAAAATCAAGGGCTTTGAAGGATAAAACCAATTTAGTCAAGTAAAAAACTTGTTAGGAATGGGGTATTTGAAAAGGGGATTTAGATTTCTGGACCAGCACTTAAAGTATACAAATGACAGGTTCGGCCAAGGATAAAACAAACCCAACTACCAAGAACGTTTTTGTCATGAGGTTTGCAAATTTAATCCAAAGAACTTTAAATTGAAAAAGAGAGCAGGAGAAACCTGACTATTTATATCTACCAAGTGATATACCATAAACAGTAGTTAAGATGTAAGGAGAACATGAACAGAGATGGCCAGACAGGAAACAAAAATCAAGAAAGAAATGAGCAATAAATCCTATGTTCTCAGATGTTGTTTGATAGTGTGAAGAATGGGAAAGGAACCAAAGGAATTTAGGAAAGCAAATGGTGTCTTGATTAAAAAAAAAAAAACAAACCTGTGTGCTGAGCCTGAAAATTCTATCCAGTTATTTTCATGTTGATTCCTAGCAAAATTCTAGAATGAAAGAAATGGCTACTATAGGAATGGAACTAGTTATCACAAAAAAGCTAGCATAGCTGAAAAGAGAACCTATCATACCAAACAAACTGCATTTTTCTTTTTTTTTGGCTGAGTTATTAAACTATCAGGTCAGAAGAATGATATCACTATAATGTACTTAGATTTTGATAAAAATTTTTGATAATATATCTCATGTTATTATAGATGAATTAAAGAGGCTTGATACAGATACTAATAAAATAAATTGAGTTCTGAGATAGTGGCCAGACCCCAAACAAATCATTATTAATAATTCAAAAACTAGTCACCTAGTGCCTTGTTTGAGGACTCAGTGGTTGGCCTGTGCTACTAAACATTTTTATTGGTGACATACATCAAATTTGCTGATGATCCAAAACTAGAGTGAAGATCTAGCATACTAGCAGAAGTCAGAATGAAAAAATAAATAGAACATTGAACTATTTCTAATGAGATGGAATTTAACAAAGACAGATTATAGTCTTACATATTGATTTAAAAGTTTAACTTCTAAAATGTATAAGAGATGGAAGAGAAATGAGGAGATAGCAGTTCTCTAAAAATTATCTGGTGATTTTAGTGGTACAAGCTGAAGGTAAGCTGATTATGTGACATCAAAGTTGTTTGGGGTCAAGTCTGACTTGAGCCAAGTCTGACTGTGATGGATGTCACTGACAGAACTTTTTCTTCATCAAGAAATAGAGCAAAATAGTCAGTCTTCAGTGTTTCCAGAAAAATAAAGAGAAGGTAAATCCCCTGGCTATTCCCTCAAATATATCTGCATCCAATCCTCCACCATCCACCTGGAACTCCAACCAAGCTTCTTCTGATTGTTGAGTGCTCACTATATCTAACCCTGTCCCATGCACATCATACTGCTATTTTCTGATTCTTCTCGTCATACTGTCACATGTATCCTCTTTTCCCACTCTCCCATTCCCTAACATCTCTAACTTTGAGACAATAATCAAATCAACACTGTTGTTCCTGAAAATGCTAGCAAATTATATTGTGATTCCTGTAGCTTTTGTGCTCTCTGGATTTTGTCATCCTGCAAGAAGATATCAACCCTTGCAATTCATACATCTTTGGTATTCCTTGCCCCTTGAACCCATGCCTCTCTCTGATTGGAGAGGTTAAAGAGTGGATATCAGAGAGTTCTTCCCAGATTCTTTATTTAAGGAGGAGTTGCCTCATCTTGTTTCACCTGGTTGCTAGACTTCACGATACTCCTGTGCCTTCTCCCATCTCTCCCTTTGGAGCTTCTTTTTATGTAGTTTCTCCCCCATTAGATTGTGAACATAGGCAAGGACTATTTGTTGCCTTTCTTTGAATCCCCAGTTCTTAGCATAATGCTTGGCATAGAGATATAAACATAAATGTTTATTTGACCAACTGACTAACTTATTCTGTAGTTACTACCTTGACTTGTTCCTTATGAAGGAATTCTCTGCAGAGGCATGTGGGAAGTGGCAAACAATGTAAAAGCATGGTGGGAATTAGAAAGTGTGACCTGCAAGCCAAGCTTCCTTTTCAAGTATCATTGACTGGCCCTCTTTGACTAAAATCAAAATCTTCAGATCCAATTTTACCTAGTTTGATAATTTATAAAAATTAATAAATGAATATTTTTCCCCTCTTATCACTTCTGAGTCCCTAAGTCAGAAGCTAGATTTGCCAATGAGTCACTTTCATCTAGATTTGCCAATGAGTCCCTTTTAACTGTATAATGAGACAATAACTTTTGGCATTCCCCAATTATGGCTAATTAAATTCACAAATAAAAAGCAATTGTGAACAATTCTATTTTTCTCTAGATTAAGCAAAAATTAAAGTCCTAATCAAACCAGGAAATATGAACAAGCTAAAACAAAAGAAAAATAAAAAAAAAGTTGGAATAAATGTCTCCCATCTTAGACAAAGAAGGAAGAGGACAGAAACAGCATGGAACTGTCTTTTATCAGATATCCCTGGAAGATAGTACCATAAGCCTTAATCTGTTTCAGTCACAACTCTCCATCTCCAATCAGTGGAGATAACCGCAGCAGTGGAGACATTTAATTAAAAAATGACCACTCAGACAGTGGCCATAAAATCCTCACACTCTAGTTTCATAAACCAGTCTTAAAGGCCCACAAAGATAATTGATTCAGAGGCAAAGGGGACCATAAAGGTCCCAGTGCCTAACTCCTCACAATAGCAAGACCAACCCAAAGAACTTCAACTTCTACATAGCAATTTTTCTGACAGAGAAATACCACCAGTTAAATTCTTCTCTGTTGTTTGACTTCTTACAAAGGCAGCTTTATACACTTGAGATTTGGAATTATATAGCAGAGTTTAAAAATAATTATCAGCAATTCATGAAACAAAGATAGCAAAATCATTATCCAAGGAAATTATTATAGATACAAATTACAGCAAATATTTATCAATAGTATATACAGCAGGCTATTTCAATGACTGCTTGTCTAAATAATATGCAGGACATATCACATGAATAGATTTTTATGTACATGTCTCTGCAATGGATACATATCTATACAACACTAGCAACTGAACATATTACAAAATAACAAAAGAGAAAAATAGCAATAAAAATGTGCAAATAAACAATAGTCATATATAGTTAATAAATTAGTATAGATTTAATACAAAAGTTACTAGGACAAAGAAATAAAGCGTAAGAAAATTACAAATAAATGTACATTGAAAATGTACAATAACATGTATATAAATTATCACATAAAATTGCATGCAAGGAATATATTACATGAATAAAAACTAGCATTACCTGAATACATGTAAATATTCCTCTATTTTCCAGAGGCAGCTACATAGTGAAGTAGATAGAGTTCTACATTTGAAGCCAGAAAGATCTGAGTGTAATTTTATTTATTTATTTTTTACATTTTATTTTATTTGCAAAACATATATATATGGGTAATTCTTCAACGTTAACCCTTACATAGCTTTCTGTTACAAATTTTCCCCCCAACTCCCCACCCATCCCCTAGATGTCAGGATATCCACTACATGTTAATTATGTTAAAATGCTTGGCAGATCGAATATATGTATACATATTTCCACACTTGTTGTGCAAGAAAAATCATATCTATATGAAAGACATATCAGATAAAGGAAACACGATGTAAGCAAACATCAGTTGAGAGTATGAGAAGGTTATGTTGTGGTTCACATTTCACATCCCTCTCTCTGGGTGTATATGGCTTTCTTCAGTAAACAATTGGAAGTGGTTTGAAACATTTCATTGTTGCAGAGATCCATGTCCATCAGAATTGATCGTCATATAGTATTGTTATTGTCGTATATAATGATCTCCTGCTTCTGCTCATTTCACTCAGCATCAGTTCATACAAGTCTCTCCAGGTCTCTCTGAAATCGTCCTGCTGGTCCATTCTTACAGAGCAATAATATTCCATAATATTCATATACCATAATTTATTCAGCCATTCTCCAATTGAAGGGCATCTATTCAGTTTCCAGTTTCTAGGCACTACAAAAAGGGCTGCCACAAACATTCTTGCACATGTGGGGCCCTTTCCTTCCTTTATGATTTCTTCGGGATATAAGCCCAATAAAAATGCTGCTGGGTCAAAGGGTATGCACAGTTTGATAACTTTTTGATCATAGCTCCAAATTGCTCTCCAGAATGGTTTGATCCATTCACAGCTCCACCAACAATGCATCAGTGTCACAGACTTCCCACATCCCTTCAAATATTCATCATTAACTTTTCCTGTCATTTTAGCCAATCTGACAGGTGTGCAGTGGTACCTCAGAGTTGTCTTAATTTCCATTTCTCTGATCAATAATAATTTGGAGCACCTTTTCATATGACTAGAAATAGTTTTAATTTCATCCTCTGAAAATTGTCTGTTCATATCCTTTGACCATTTATCGATTGGAGAATGGCTTGAATTCTTATAAATATGAGACAATTCTCTATATATTTTAGAGATGAGACCTTTATCAGAACCCTTAAATGTAAAGATGATTTCCCAATTTATTGCTTCCCTCCTAATCTTGACTGCATTGGATTTGTTTGTACAAAAACTTTTTAACTTAATATAGTCAAAGTTATCTATCTGGTTTTCAATTAAGAGTTCCAGTTCTTCTTTGGACATAAATTTATTCCATCTCCATAGGTCTAAGAGGTAAACTATATTACGTTCCTGTAATTTACTTATAGTATCACCCTTTATATCCAGATCATGAACCCATTTAGATCTTATCTTAGTACGTAGTGTTAGATGTGGGTCAAGCCCTAATTTTTTCCACACTAGTTTCCAATTTTCCCAGCAGTTTTTGTCAAATACTGAGTACTTATCCCAGAAGGTGGGGTCTTTGCATTTATCAAAGACTAAATTGCTATAGTTATTGCCTAATTTGTCTTGTGATTCTATCCTATGCCACTGATCGACTACTCTATTTCTTAGCCATTACCAAATGGTTTTGATGACCGCTGCTTTGTAATATAGTTTTAGATCTGGTACAGCAAGTCCACCATCATCAGCCTTTTTTTCATTAATTCTCTTGAAACTCTTGACCTTTTGTTCTTCCAAATGAATTTTGCTACTATTTTTTCTGGATCTGTAAGATAATTTCTTGGGAGTTTGATTGGTATGGCACTAAATAAGTAAATTAGTTTGGGTAGTATTGTCATTTTTATTATATTCGCTCGGCCTACCCATGAGCATTTTATGTTTTTCCAGTTGACTAGGTCTGATTTTATTTGTGTGGAAAATGTTTTGTAGTTTAGTTCATATAGTTCCTGACTTTCCCTTGGCATATAAATTCCCAAATATTTTATACTATCAACAGTTATTTTGAATGAAATTTCTTTTTGTATCTCTTGCTGCTGAACTTTATTGGTAATATATAAAAATGCTGATGATTTATATGGATTTATTTTGTATCTTGCAACTTTACTAAAGTTGTGAATTGTTTCTAGTAGTTTTTAGTTGAGTCTCTAAGGTTCTCTAAGTATACCATCACGTCATCTGCAAAGAGTGATAATTTGGTTACCTCATTACCTACTCTAATTCCTTTAATCTCTTTTCCTTCTCTTACTGACAAAGCTAACATTTCTAAGACAATATTAAATAATAATGGTGACAGTGGACAGCCTTGTTTCACTCCTGATCTTATTGGGAATGGTTCTAGTTTGACTCCATTACATATGATGTTTGCTGAAGGTTTTAAGTAGATACTACTAATCATTTTAAAGAAAAGCCCATTTATTCCTATACTCTCCAATGTTTTTAATAGGAATGGATGTTGGATTTTATCAAAGACTTTTTCTGCATCTATTGAGATAATCATGTGGTTTTTGTTAATTTGGCTATTAATATAATTGATTATGCTAATAGTTTTCCTAATATTGAACCAGCCCTGCATTCCTGGTATAAATCCTACTTGGTCATGATGTATTATCCTGGGGGTGACTTTCTGTAATCTTGTTGCTAAAATCTTATTTAAAATTTTTGCATCAATATTCATTAGGGAAATTGGTCTATAGTTTTCTTTCTCTGTTTTCTCCCTACCTGGTTTAGCTATCAGTACCATATCTGTGTCATAGAAGGAATTTGGTAGTACACCTTCTTTCCCTATTTTTTCAAATAGTTTATATAGTATTGGGATTAATTGTTCTTTGAATGTTTGGTAGAATTCACATGTAAATCCATCTGGCCCTGGAGATTTTTCTTAGGGAGTTGATTAATAATTTGGTCTATTTCTTTTTCTAATATGGGGCTATTTAAATAATTTATTTCCTCTTCTGTTAACCTAGGAAATCTATATTTTTGTAAATATTCCTCCATTTCATTTACATTATCAAATTTATTGGCATAAAGTTGGGCAAAGAAACTCCTAATTATTACTCTAATTTCCTCTTCATTGGAGGAAAGTTCTCCCTTATCATTTTTGAGACTAACAATTTGAATTTCCTCTTTCCTTTTTCTAATCAAATTAATTAAAGGCTTATCTGTTTTGTTGGTTTTTTCATAAAACCAACTCTAAGTTTTATTTATTAATTCGATAGTTTTCTTATTTTCAATTTTATTGATCTCCCCTTTAATTTTCAGAATTTCCAATTTGGTATTTAATTGAGGGTTTTAAATTTGGTCTTTTTCTAGCTTTTTTAATTGTAAGCCCAGTTCATTGATCTTCTCTTTCTCTGTTTTGTGCAAGTAAGCATCTGGAGATATAAAATTGCCCCTTATAACCGATTTAGCCGTGTTCCATAAATTTTGTTATGTGGTCTCATTATTGTCATTTTCCTGGATGAAATTATCAATCGTGTCTTTAATTTGCTCTTTCACCCATTGATTCTTCAGGATTAGATTATTTAATTTCCAATTAACTTGTGGTCTGTTTTCTCCGGGCCTTATATTACATGTGAGTTTTATTGCATTATGATCTGAAAAGGATGCATTTACTATTTCTGCTTTTCTGCATTTGATTTTGAGGTTTTTATGCCCTAACACATGAATCCCTGAGAAAAAAGTATATTCCCTTCTATCACCATTCAATTTCCTCCAGAGATCTATCATACCTAACTTTTCTAGCCTTTTTTTTACCTCCCTAACTTCTTCCTTATTTATTTTGTGATTTTCTTTATCTAATTCTGAGAGAGCAAGGTTGAGATCCCCCTCTAGTATAGTTTTACTCTCTATTTCTCCTTGCATCTCTGTTAGTTTCTCCTCTAGGAATTTGGATGCTATACCACTTGGTGCATATATGTTTAGTATTGATACCGCTTCATTGTCTATGGTACCTTTTAGTAAAATATAGTTTCCTTCCTTATCTCTTTTAATTAGATCTATTTTTGTTTTTACTTGATCTGAGATAAGGATTGCTACCCCTGCCTTTCTTTGTTCACTTGAAGCATAGAAGATTCTGCTTCAGCCCTTTACCTTCACTCTGTATGTATCTCTATGTTTTAGATGTGTTTCTTGTAAACAGCATATTGTAGGATTCTGGCTTTTAATCAAGTCTGCTACACGCTTCCATTTTATGGGAGAGTTCATCCCATTCACATTCACAGTTAAAAATAACTATATCTGTATTTCCTGCCATCTTATTTACCCAGAGTTATGATTTTCTCTTCCCTTTCCCCTCTCTCCCTCCCCCCTCCCCAGTACTTTATTTTTGATGACCACCTCCCTCCAACAGTCCTCCCCCCTTTAGAACCCCTCCCTCCCCTTTACACCTTTCCCCTAATCCTTCTATTAGTCTATCCCTTTCCTTTCCTCCTTTCTCTCCCACCTTCCCACAAGGAGGGTCAGGCCTTTCTTTGAAGCCAAATGTATCTGTTATACTCTCTTAGAGCCCAATCTAATGAAAGTAAGGTTTACACAATACTCATCGCCCTCCCTTCTTTCCCTCAATTATATTAGATCTTCTATGTCTCTTTATGAGATTTTGCCTTATTTTACCTCCTTTATTTTTACTTTATTTTGCCTCTTTTCTCTCCCTTTTTTTTCAATATGGTATCCCTTCCACCTCTAATTTCTTTTCCATTATTATCAAAGAAAAATCCAATTATACCCCCATTCTTTAAGGATACCCATAGTAGAAATATAGTTCTCAAGAGTTCTTTCCTTTTTACTTTTTATGCTTCTCTTGAGTTCTGTATTTGGAGGTCAAATTTTTTGTTCAGATCTGGTCTTTTCATTAGAAATAGGTGAAATTTTCCTGTATCATTGAATGACCATCTTCTTCCCTGGAAGATGATGCTCATTCTAGCTGGATAATTTATTCTTGGCTGTAATCCAAGTTCTTTTGCCTTTCAGAATATATGATTCCAGGCCCTTCGATCCTTTAATGTGGAAGCTGACAGATCTTGTGTAATTCTCATTACAGTTCCTCGGTATTTGAACTGTTTCGTTCTAGCTGCTTGCAATATCCTTTCCTTGGTGCAATAGTCCTGAAATTTGGCCACGATATTCCTTGGGGTTTTAATTTTGAGGTCTCTTTCAGGAGGTGACTGGTGAATTCTTTCAATGCCAATTTTGCCTTCTGATTCTAAAATATCAGCACAATTCTCTTTCATGATTACCTGGAAGATAGCATCAAGGTTCTTTTTTTTCATCGTGGCTTTCAGGGAGTCCGATAATCCTTAGATTGTCTCTCCTGGATCTGTTTTCCAAGACAGTTGTTTTTCCTAGGAGATATTTCATATTTTCTTCTATTTTTTCATTTTTTTGTTTTTGTTTGACTGATTCTTGAAGTCTTATTGAGTCATTTACTTCTATTTGTTCAATTTTAATTTTTAAAGTATTATTTCCTTCAGTTATCTTTTTTAGCTCCTTTTGTAGCTGGCCAATTGAATTTCTTGGTTCTATGCATTCTTTTTTCATTTTGCCAATTTTATTTTTCAGTGAATTGTTGTCTTTTTCCAATTCACCATTTTTATTTTCCAGTGAATTGATGATTTTTTCTAATTCTCCATTTTTATTTTCCAGTGAATTGGTGATTTTTTCCAATTCACCAATTTTGTTTTTCAGTGAATTGTTTTCTTTTTCCAATTCACCAGTCTTATTTTCCAGTTTTTGACATCTCTGTTGCACTGATCTCAATTTATTTCCCCATTCTTCTTCTAGCGCTCTTTTGAGATTCTTTATGTAATCTTCCAGGAAAGCCTTCTGAAAAGGGGTCCAGCTCATCTCTGCCTTTGTGACTTCCTCTGGGATTGTTTTCAGAATCTCAGGATCTGGGGACTGCCCTACTTTCTCTCCATAGAAGCTGTCTATGGTGAGAGCTCTCTTCTGCTTCTTGCTCATGTTTTTTTGAGCTGAGGTCTGAATTACTTGAGGTCTGAATCACTAGCAGGGAATTCTGCAGCCGTTTCTGAGCTGAGATCTGAATCACCAGCAGGGAATTCTGTTGCCATTTCAGTTTGTCCTGGGGCAGTTTGCCAAGTTGACTTTCAGTATGGGGCTGGTCGGCTAGATCCGCACTAGGACCAAGCTTTCAATTGCTCTCAATCCACCCTTTACCAAAGGCAGATCTGCCAAAGCACCTGCCTGCAAGCAGTGCAAAGTGGCCCAGGCATCTCCCAGGGATTTCCTGGGTGCCTAAAATCTGCCCCTCTGTTGCAGCTCTGACTTCCGCCCCGGCTGGCGTCTGATTGTGGCCAGCTGCTGATTCCCCTGAGACTGACTTTCTCCAGAGTTTTTTCAAAGTAGATTTTTGATAGAAGTGCATTGTAGTCCAAGTGTTTGGTGGAGCCCTCACTCCAGAACCAGTTCAGAGGCTCAATTTGTCTGGGTCTGAGAGAAGGTCTCAGGAGCTCACAGAGAATGTTGTCTGCAGTTTGCCATCTTGGCTCCGCCCCCTAAGTGTAATTTTAAAGATGTTTACACCATGACACCAGGAAAGTCATTTAACCTCAATCTGTTTTAGTTTCCTCAAACCTAAAATATGGATGATAATAGCACCTACTCCCAGACATGTGTTGTGAGGATCCTCAGAGACTCTAAAATAAAAGTCAATAGGTAGTTGTGACCCTTTCCTAAACATCAACAAGTAGAGTAAAAATCTAGTGGTATCATCAGTGGTGGAGTGATACATGGTATTAGCAATGCCTCTACATTGGCACTACTGAACTGAGAATATTGAAATCCCCTAGTAAAAAAGCAGAAGTTGAACTAGAGAGGGAGGCTATGAGTCAAACACTGAACTCACTGAAAAGAGGATTATTCCAATTTACCCAATTATTGCCAGTAAGTCATGGTTATCAGAGAAAATTAATAAAAATTAGCAAGAGAAGCAATGTCACCAGGAGGGACCTCGGTCTCAATGAGTTCCAGAAGATCAAAACCATGAGAAAGTTATTGTGAACAGATCTGAAATAGGACATCATAGACAGAAAACTAAGATGGAAGAGAGTGAAGAAAAATGGATTGTTGAGCATATTTGTACCTCATGAGGCAAATGTTCAGAGTTATTGAGAACAATTCCAGAATTGTTCAGAATGAAAGTATTAAAAAGTGATATGCTAACCTATGAATAAAGAGTCTAGGAAGAATCTCAGTGGTTGGAGAGAGTCCTCCTGAAGGAGGACTGTAATCAGATTGTTTAAGGGCATCTTTCCCAAGGTCCAATCCAATTCCAAGAAAGCTACCTCATAGTAAATAAGATTATGAAGATGTAAGGTTGAAATAGTCAAAGAACATGGTCAAAAGGTTGGTAGTGGCTGTGAGTGATAGGCCCTGGTCCAGAATTTTCTGAGGGATAAGAACCAGATTATAGTAAGAATTTTAATTCATGTGAATTGTCTGGGCCTAGTGTTAAGTAAACAATATCTTCTTCCACAGGAATCTGACAGTAGCCTTTGTGCAAATACATTATTGATAATTACTATCAGGCTAATATACTTCCAGTATCCTGAATTCTGGCCATTCTTATCCATTTCAATTCTTTTGTTCAAAGTCTAGTAATCAACACATATATTTATGCTTCTATTCTTCAATACAGCCACTATAAAAGATTCATAATTTATTGTTGATTATATTGACCTGTTTTCTTGAGGGTCTATGCAATCACTCATCAAAAAAAGGAGTTTTTCTAGATGTTTCCTGGAATATTAGGGAATTAGTAAATTGAATCTTGTGAGTTTGTTCCATGTGCACATGTCCCAACCCAATCGTGCAGTAAAAACATATTTTCTCTTGGGAACTGCCTACAGGACATACTATTCTGTGCCACCCAAAGGAACTATTATTCCACTTGATGTACAGGAGAGCTAATTTTTTACCCTATACTTGGCCCAATCTTGGACTTTCTTCCATGGAAAGCTAGCCCTCCATCTAGTCACAAATCAGGAATTATTGACATCGAGAGCAGAAGGGAGGAATTAGCAACCCAGGTGCTGTACAAAACCAACAAAATCATTTGATAGGGCAACTGCAGGCAAAATGAGCTGAAAACTAGGTGTAACAACCTCACAGTGCTTGAGTTCTATAAAGATGATAATTTTATATGGCCTGTGAATGATGTTATAAATATCCAAATGACACTTGGCAGAAAAAAAAAAGTACCCCACCTCTAGTATATATCAGTAATGCCCTTTTTGCACTTCCCATTCACAAATAAAAAGCCAGTATGACCAAATTTATTTTCAAATAAATAACCTGAAGTAAATCAGAAATTATGAGTAAATTTAAGAAAAAAACATACCTTTGGAAAAAGTATCTGTCTATCCCAAACATAGAGGGGAAGGGAGAAAGAAGTGTTTCACCAGTTCCCTTAGAATGATAAATTCCAGAAGCTTTATTTCCAGGGCAAAGTCAAATAGGAACAACAACCACTCCCTCTAAAAATTAATAGGAGATAAAGCATGACCCTGGTATACATACTCAATTCATTAACGAAAGATGGAAAGATGAATAAAGCAAAGCAAACACAAACCAAAATTCAAATTTATTGTAGGAATTGAGATTCCCCAAAAGAAAGAATGAGTAACTTTGAAAAATTGCAAGCAGAAATTCAAGATAAAAAAATATACTTACTACAAGAATTACATACGATATGCATTTGAAAAGTGGAACTAGATAAAAATGAAGCAAAATGTCTTAAAGAAAGAATTGAAATGAGAATAAGTAGATAAAAAAAGAAAGCAGGAAATCTTCCTCCAAGAAATGGATTCCCTAAAAACGAAAATACACAAAACAGAAGTCAGTGCCTCCAAAAAAGAACAAGAAATATTTAAACAAAATAAAATAATTTTAAAAAATAAAAAGTAAAATTCCTGATATAAAAATAGCTAATAGATTAAGGAAAGATAACATTAAAATTATTGGACTCCTTAACAGCAAGAACAACAACAAAAACCCTTAGATATTATATTTTTAAAAATCATAAATGAACAATGCCCAGTCCCATTAAACCAGATGGCAAAGTAAGGATAGAAGGAACCCAGAGATCACCTTCTGAAAGAAATCTCTAAAGAAAAATCCCAGGAATATAATAGGCAAAATCCAAAGTTTCTATATTGAAGAAAACAAATTTGAAACATCCAGGAAAAAAAGCAGTTCAAATACCAATAAACAATAGTCAATTTTACCTAAGACCATCAGCTTCTCCTGAAAAAAAATAAGGAAAAAAGGTGAGATCTTGTAATATTATATTCCTAGAGAAAAGATACATGAACTTCAACCAAGAATAACTACTTTGCAAAGTTGAGCATAATTCTATGGGGTCAAGGGAAACAAATTTTAGTGGAATAAAGGAATTCTAAGCATTTTGATGAATTATGGAAGAACTTTTAAATATGAACACAAGATCAGAGAAAGAACAATTGGAAAGAAATGTATGATGGTATAGTGTTAATATTCTAATGGGGGAGAAGAAATAGGTGTCCCTTCAAAAACTTAATATCTCCAGTAAGAATTGAGAAAATTAA
>JAJPUD010007873.1:28367-69039 GCA_023553655.1 Myrmecobius fasciatus | reverse complement strand
ATCAAATGAACCTCATGCTTGTCTAAAATGAAGAACACATACACACACACACACACAAAATTTGATATAGAAATACACCAAACTTAACCAAGAAATAAGCATTATACAGGAACCAGGGAATGAAGAGAGAATATAGTACTGGGAAGGAAATAAGCATAAACAACACAAATCTCCCAATACTGTAGGAAGGAATAACAAGGAAAAAAGTATGATTTAAGGAAATAGCGGTTAACATGGCCTCTTAGTAAATGACTGAACAAGTATATAATGCAACATTATTGCACAGGAAGAAACAACAAATGAAATAATTTCAGGAAGTCCTGAGTAACATAAATTAATACAATGAAATAGCAAAATCAGTCATATCATTTACCCAAGGAAAGCAACATTATAATGAAAGAAAATAAAAGATATAAAGAAAATCAACTTTTAAAGACTTAAAAACTATGATTAATCCTGTAATCCAAATCATATCTCCAGATGATCTCCAATGAAACAAGTTACTCACCTCCTAATAGAGAGGTAAAGGATGCAAGGTTCAGAGAGAAACTTATTTGGGGACATGAATCTTGTGTGGGTTTGTTTTGTTTGACTTACTTAAATGTTTCAACTGTTTTTTTCCTCTTTCAGTTTGCAATTGAAAGGGATGGGAAAGGGGGGAGGTGTTTAATAATAGTGATGCTGAAATTAAAAAAAAGACTGCAATTGAAAGATCTTTTAATATACAAAAGAGAACAGCCAGTCAATAATCATCCACTGTTACCCACTAAGTGCCAGGTTACAGTATGTTAAGCACTGGGATAAAAAAAAAAAAGGTGAAAAACAGTCCCTGCCCTCAAGGAGGTCACATTCTAATAGGGGAGAAAGCAGGAGAAAAATGTTTAAAAATACAAGATAAATAGGAAATAATTAGCAGATGAAGGATACTGGAATTAAGAGGAATTACAAAAGACTTCCCCATAGAAGAAGGAATTTTAGTTTAAATGTGAAGGAAGCTAGAGAAGTTAGGAGAAAGAAATGAGGAATGAGAACATTACAGATATGGGTGAGAGACTGAGATAATGCCTGGAACTGATGAAGTGTCTTGTTTGTGGAAAAACAAAGAGCCCAATGTCACTAGATGAAAAAAGACAATATAAGGTGTAAGTAAATTAGCAAGGTCCAGCTTTGAATCCTACGAATCTATGAATCATACGAAATATGAATCTATAATTGATCCTGGAAGTGCTAAGTAACTACTGAAGGATATTAAGTATGGGTGTAGCACAGTTAGACCTGTACTTAAGAAAACTTCCTTTGATGAGTGAATGGACGATAACCAACATGTTATTGTAGTAGGTTAGTGAAGTGATAAAGGTCTGAATCAATGTGCTATAGTAGTATTAGAGGGGGAAAAGGTGTGTGGGGGGGAATACTAGAAGAGTGCAACAAAAGTAAAGTAAGTGCAGCTGGCTAGGTAGCTTTCAAATTCATCACTAAAGTGATCATAATTAAATCCATAGAAACTAATGAGACCACCCTATATTATAGATAAAAGAAGAGGGTCAATGATGGAGTCTTGTGTAATACCCACAATTAGTGAATGTGACCTAGATGAAGATCTAGAAAAGAAATCTAAGAAAGAGTGGTCAAAAAGGTAAAAGGAAGACAAGGAGAAATTGTTGTATTGAAAACCTAGAGAAGAGAGATTATCAAGGGGAAGCAGGTGATTGAGATTGTCAGAGACTACAGAGAGGTCACCAAATTGAGGATTAATAAAAGCAATTGGATTTGCAATTAAGAGATCATTGGTAACTTTGAAAAGAATAGTGTGAGGGGTTCAAAATAGTTACAACATAATTTTGTGACAACTGAAGAATCAGTTCTCAAGATATTCCTCAAAAGAGAAAGAATATCAAAGGAGGATGATAGATCTTATTACTATCCCAAAAATATAATCATAAAATTATAAAAATATTCAATCATATTTCCTATCACTTAAAAATTTGTATGAAAATAATATTCATGTATTTCCAAAGTATCCTTCCTAAAAGTATTAGAAGAAAACAGGCAGGCATTCACAAATTATATTGTATACTTATATATATCTTTATAGTCATACACTTGACTGAAAGGTTTAGAGAATACAAGATTCTTTTGTGTTTAATTGAAACAATCCTGAAGTACCATGTCACACATATCAGTTTGGCTAATATGACAGAAAAGGAAAATGATAAATGTCCGAGGGGATATGGGAAAAACTGGGATATTAATGTATTGTTAAGTAGAGTTGTAAACTGATCCAAATGTTCCAGAGAACAATTTGTAACTGTGCCCCCAAAGACCAGCAATACCACTATCTAGATGTATATCCCAAAGAATTAAAAAAGGTGGAGGAGAAAGAACTACCTGTACAAAAATATTTGTATCAGCTCTTTTTGTGGAGGCAAAGTATTAGAAATTGAGGGGACATCTATCAGTTAGGGAATGGCTAAGTTGTAAATGAATATAATGGAATACTTCACTTAAAGAAATGATGAAAGATTTCAGAAAAACCTGTAAATATATGTACTGATGCAAAATGAAGTGAGCAAAACTAGTACAGCATTGTATACAGTAACAGCAACATTGTATGATGATCCACTATAAATGTTTTAGCTATTCTCAACAATACAATAATCCAATACAATCCCAAAGGACTAATGAGGAAAAATGCTATTCACATCTAAAGAAAGAACCAATAGAATCCGAATAAAGATCAAAGCATACTATTTTTTCTTTTCTATTTATTGAGGATTTTTTCAAGGGGTATGTTTCTTCTTTTACACTATGATTAATATGTAAACATATTTTACATGATTGCACATATAAGACCTAGATGATAGTGCTAACTCTCTTAGTGAGAAAAGAGGAGAGAGAGGGAGGAAGAAAATTTGGAATTCAAAATTTTAAATGAATGTTAAAATGTGTCTTTACCCATTATAAAAAATAACATTCTAATTTTATTTAAATATTCCCTTGTGTTTGTGCTTTTGTTGACTATTTTAAAAGTAGAACCCAGCATTATCTTGAAGGGCATGCTTCAAGGATATTCTTCTGGAACACTCGTTCTGCATATGTATCAACATCATATAAGATTCTATGAAATATATAAAACCAGACCTAAGTGGAGAATAAGTTCACTAAAGGTGTTTACCATTTTCATGCAAGATATATAGAGCACTAGCTAAATGAAATAGGATGAGGTCATCCAGGTGTTTCTCTTTGCATGTAATTAATAACATATTGATTACACTCACCCCTGAAATATTGCAGAAACTATTAAAGGAAAATTTTTAAACCACTAAAATGAATTTAATCTAATTATCCACATGGGAAACTCCAAATATTTATTGTCCAAACTAGGATAATGCAATTGTGGAAGTGAGTAGGAAACTATAGAGTTGATAGTCCATTAATATGCTTAATGCTGAATGGATATCAAAAATAGAAGTAAACTGGGATCCGGAATTAACACAGAAAGTAAATTGGTTAGATTGCTTCTGGAAAACTGCATAGTGCTTTTAATCACTACTACTCTCTGAAACAAAAACTAGTCTTTTCCAGTGATGCTAAGCAGAGATGATTTATAGAATATAGTATCTGAAGAAATTAACTAGAATATTTCCAAATAGACAATAGAAAGGTATATGATAGGTGAATGTGGGCAGGGCTGTTGCATTATACTAATAAAATATTGTACAGAAGCATCAGAAAGATTATTATCAAATGGATATATGACTAGAAAAGGAAATGGGCTAGTCATGTTGAAAAAATGAGATAACCAAGTGGACAGCAGACATATTTTGATGAAACCTAAATGATTTCCTTCCCTCTCTCCCTCATTTTCCCTCTCCCTCTCTCCCTCCCTCTCCCACCTCTCTCTCTCTCTCTCTCTCTCTCTGTCTCTCTGTCTCTCTCTCTCTCTGTCTCTCTCTCTCTGTCTCTCTCTCTCTCTCTTTCTCTCTATGTCTCTCTGTCTCTCTCTCTCTCTCTCTGTCTCTGTCTCTCTCTCTGTCTCTCTCTCTGTCTCTCTCTGTCTCTCTGTCTCTCTGTCTCTCTCTCTGTCTCTGTCTCTGTCTCTCTCTGTCTCTCTCTCTCTGTCTCTGTCTCTCTCTGTCTCTCTGTCTCTCTGTCTCTGTCTCTGTCTCTCTCTCTCTCTCTCTCTCTCTCTCTCTCTCTCTCTCTCCTTTCCTCCTCTCCATCCTCCTCCCTGTTTGAAGCAATTAGGATTAAGTAACTTGCCCAGAGTCACATAATTAGTAATTTTCTGAGGATGGATTTGATCTCAGATCTTCCTGATTCCAAGGCCACTGTTCTTTCCACTGCATCATCTTGCTCTCATAAATCATGATTTCAAGAGATTTAGAGGGAGGTCCATCAAATTTTGCATGAACCCTCTGTGAAAGACTCACATGTTCAGAAGGCAAAATATAGTGTGTTATCTTACTGGAAAGACCTATCCATAGAGATAAAATTATGGATCTATTGAAGTAGTAAATGTCTTATGCTTAGCTACACTTTTAAAGCCACTACCTATCAAAAAATTTGTATAATTATCTTTTACCATCACTGCATTCCTTTCTTAGAAATGATACGCTTTTTCTCACTGATGAGACAGCTGTTTACCACAAAAAGTCTTTGATGAAATTTTAAAAGTAAATTTTATTAATATCTTTTTCACCATATCCCAAAGAATCCCTTATATCTTCTCCCAGAGTCATTCCTTATAACAGTGAATGAAAAAGAGAAAGGAATCAGTCAATAAAACTAGCCAAGAAAGATACTATCTATATCCAGAGAAAAAACTGAGATATAGAAATAATATAGAATAATTTTATATATGTATATATACATGGCATGCACATACATGTTGATATCTATATATATATCCCTATTTATTTCTAATATTAAGCATCTTTAGAAAGAAAGGGGGGAGAATATATATGATAAGTTTATTATATATTTAAAAGGATTAACAATTTGTACATAATAGGTTTGGAGTTTCATGTGCAATCATCTTCTTTATTATAGTATGTTAAAATTCTTGTTTTATGCAATAATTTAAAAATAAATGAAGTTAAATAAATAAACTAGCTAAGATATGGAGAAGGATATGAAAAATTATTTATAATAGGGAAAAGGATAAGAAAAATTGGAAATGAAAAACAAGAGCTATGATTTAAATTTATTTTTAAAATATGACTTCATATGTAATGTTACATATTCACAATACCTACTTCTGCAAAGAATGGGATCATATTTAATCATAATAATTTTGAAGCATTCAATTTCTATCATTTTGGTATAATTTTTTCATCTAAGTCACTGTAGCTATTGTTTATATTGTTTTCCTGGTTCTACTTAAGTCACTTTATATCAATGCATATTCCTTTACATACTTCTCTGTATTCATCATATTCATTACATTTGATTCAAAGATATTACAATATATGTAAGTGCTTCTATTTTGATTGGAACTCTTTGTTATCACTAAAAGTGCACGGATATATACTTTGGTGTATATGAGATATCATTGGCTTACCTGAGATATTAATTTAGCAGTGGAATCTCTGAATCAAAGGATACATTTAAATGAATTTCAGTAGTATTATAATGTTTAATATAATGATGCAATCCAATCATGAGTTCTGGATAGCCTTCCTATTAAGTTGTTTCTCTTTTGTGGAAATATTTTTTAATTGAATCTACAAATATTTTAGATGTGCTTTTATAGATTGATTCCCAGATGTCTTATGCATTTCTTCTCTTATTTAGTTATTTTGAATGGAACTTCCCTTTCTACAATTCTTTCTGAACTTTGTTATTGATATATAGTATAGAAATGCTATTCATTTTGTGGGTGTATTTTGTAATCTGCTTCTTTACTAAAGCTATTATTACAATCAATTTCTTTGCTGATTCCATAGGATTTTCTAAGTAAACCTACTGATACTTTTGTATAGTTAGATTATTTCCCCCCTTGTACTGGTTTTATAAAGCTGGGATCTTTTTCTTAAACCTAGAGAAATATGTTTAGATTGGATTTGAACTATTTAGTATCATGCTTAATAAAACAAGACCTCTCAACTAGATAGGATCTACCCTGTCAAGAACAATCATCTGAATTTAATATGACCATAATTATTTAGCATGTATTGATCATTTCAATATGTGTTAGATTTATGCTAAAAAATGTTTAACATTTGAAAAAAATTAAGGTGAACATAAAACTATATTTTGATTGAATGGTTGATTAAGTCCTGTTATGTGATCTAAACTAGATATTAACCTCTTCAGAAAATTATCTTCTTTGCCTTCTTTGTTTTTGAATACATATGTATGTTTGAATATATATTTTATACATAATATATATTTTATATATAAATAAAATAGCCAGGGAGAAATAGCTTCTTGGCTAGCAAGATGTAATCTGTTATCTGTTACCTTTATGTAAATAATAATATTTATAGAAAATATATAATTTTTGGATAAAAGGGAAGGTAATAGAAATGAGATGACATCTTGTTAGCTAAGGAGATATCTCTCCTTTTTCATAATGGCCACACAGAAAAATCCTGGATAACACTCTCCCAAATCTCAAAAAATAAAATAGAGGAAGAGAAAAGGAGGAGGAGGAAGAGAAAGAGAAGAAGGAGGAAGAAGAAGAAGAAGAAGAAGAAGAAGAAGAAGAAGAAGAAGAAGAAGAAGAAGAAGAAGAAGAAAAAGAAGAAGAAAAAGAAGAAAAAGAAGAAGAAGAAGAAGAAGAAAAAAAGAAGAAGAAGAAGAAGAAGAAGAAGAAGAAGAAGAAGAAGAAGAAGAAGAAGAAGAAGAAGAAGAAGAAGAAGAAGAAGAAGAAAGAGGAGGAGGAGGAGGAGGAGGAGGAAGAGGAAGAGAAGGAGGAGGAAAAAGAGGAGAAGGAGGAGAAGGAGGAGGAGGAGGAGAAAAAGGAGCAGGAGGAGGAGGAGAAAAAGGAGGAGGAGGAGGAGACATTTATGAGGGAAGTTTTACTCAGGTTTAACTGGGAAATCTCTGTTGTATTTAGACAAATTGTAGCATCATGGACTTTGCTCAGCCCTCCTCACTCCCTCCTTTGGAAAATGAGAACTAAAACTGAACTTTCCTGTGAAGAAACAAATAAGTCAGTAGTCATTTATTTTGTTTAACCACACATGAAGCCAAGTCAAAGAATAAAAAAGGGAAAAGGGAAGCTATTGCAACGGAAAACTGTGATATGTATGAATGTTGATCTTTAAGAAGCCAGAAGTTTATAGAAGAAAACATTCTGGGCTGGCAACATTAAGAATAGGAGAAACTAAAAGCAACCATGAAAGGTTAAATAAGAGAGGGGATTTTCAGGGGCTAGGTGTAGGGAGGGGGCTGGGACAGTGACCACAATGTAAAAGCTTTGAACTCCAACGCTCAGTACCACTTAACCCCCACTCTGCCCACTCTCACGACTCCCTCCGGCGGTCCTCCATATGCTTTATTGCTAAGTGACACTTAGCTCAGTTATCTCCTCTTCTGATGCATCTGTTGGGTGCTTCTCATACTCAGCTCTGCTTTCATCTCTTTGCATCTAAACACATTGTTTCCTCTTGCTCTGGTGCCAGGGTGGAAGGGAGCCATCCCACACGGACGCACATTTGGACTGGCAGGGAATGAATGATTGGCAGCGGGCATCCCTGTCAGGACTTTGGCATGCGGCAGAGTAGAAACCCTGTGTTAATGAATGCCATCTACACCTACCAGATGTGCCACCGGGTGACATGCCAGATTCTTTACATAATGCAATTCGGCTGGACACGGAACTGCTGGGCGGGATGAACAGCTAGAGCAGTTATGATCCCGGAATAAGGGGGTGGGGCGCTACCTCTTTCTATTTTTAAGAAATCGCCACTTCCCTCCCTCTTCCGTTCCCCTCTTCCAACCTTGTCTTCCCACTTTCTAATCACCTCCATTCACGCTGGATTAGGTCAGCTGCTGAACGCTTCTTCCATATGCCAAAAATGAAAGGGGGATTTGAAGGCTTTTGATGCCTCTGCTCTTTCGGAAGGGTTTGTGCCAGTGTCTGTCCCTTCCCTCCTACCCCCTCACAGACGCTTTCTCTTTCCTTAAGCTGTCCTGTCTGCCCTGCCCTATTCCCCCTTTCCTCGATCAATTGAACTGAATTTTAAGTCAAAGTTTAGGCGAAAACGAATCTGAACTAAACTAAACCTGAAATTAAAAAGAATATAGAAGCCTATCTCCCAGCCCTTTTTTTCTCCCCTCACCATTTCTCCCCTCTTACATTTAAGTCAAAAGTGAGCAAAGGTTCTAATAAAGTTTCCGCATCCCAGCCTTTTGGTCGAACTCCCTCTGGTTTGGACTTCCCTCTTCTGCCCTCCATCGGAAACAGGAGAATATTTACCTCCAGAGAAATAATGTTTTCCAGGTTCCGACTAAATAAAAGACCAATCTATGAAGACCAAGACTGTCAATTCCGCAGAGGGAACAGAGCATCTTCAGGCGTGGAAAGGCCTGGGGGAGGCTGCTTTGTTGTGGGGAGAGGAACGGGGTATAGACATAAGAGGAAGAAAATGAAGAGAACTCTTACACATTGACTCTGCATGTGTGCTAATCTGATCGTCCACCATCCACCCTCCCCTTCACTCACTTGGCGGAGAGGAAGGGAAGGTAGAGTAATAGGTATATTGACCTCATTCTCCCTTCTCTTAATGATCCAGGTCATTTGTTCGAGAGGCCAAAAGGTTAGGAGAACAGGCCTCTTCTCCCCTACCTAGAATCCTACCTGGATATCCTGCTTTAAGAACTGTACACACACAGGGCCAGGGATACAAACGCGCACACTGGCACACAACCGGATGCGCGCTCACACACGCCCTCCCCCCCCCACACACACACACTGACCCTTTCTAAATAGCTCACCACACTGGACAAATCCCTCCCGAAGCCCTTTGAAGCCCGCTTCTACTTCTTTACTTCTCGTTTCTCCCAGTCTAGGACCGGGCTAACTGGAGGCCCTTTTTCTTTCTCCCCCACTCTTCAGCCAGTCCGTTCTGGAGGCTCCAGATGGCGGCTTCTCTAGCTAGGCTGCGGGCCCCCAAGACGCCGCCCGGCAGCAGCCGCCAGTTGCTCCCTCCCAGCTGCTGCAGAAGAGACAGAGGGGGCCGGGCTCCCGGGATCAGAGAGAGAAGCAGGCGCTTGTGCTGGCTGCCGCTAGCTGGAGAAGGTAAACTGGAAGGGGAGGATGCATCTAACACCCCTGGGGTAAGCAGGAAGGTTGCCTGTAGGCTGGGGAGAGGGGGAAAAAAGGGAGGGGGGAGGGGAGAGTGTAACCTCTCTCGATCGCTTCTGCACCCAAGTCCAGGGGGGTCAGCTGAAATATTTAGTTCAACTGGGGAGCTGTGGAGTAGAAACAAGTTACCAGAAGGGGGCGCATTCTAAACTAGGCAATAGGGCTTTTCCCTCAGGACAATAGTACCTGTACATCACTACCCCCATCCCCACCCCCACTTCACTACCAGTATCTATAAGGCGACTAGTATGGAATATGCATTCATTCCCTTATCTCTCTCCCTTCCTTGCTCTATCTTTTTTTTTCTTTTTCCTTTATTATAACTCCCTTTCCTCTCTTGTCATCTTTCCTTTCCTCCCTAACCTTCCTTCTTTTCCTCTACTCTCTTCTTACTTTCCTTTCTTCCTTTCTCTTTTCTTCCCTCATTTCTTTCCTTCCTTCATCCTTTTTTCCTCTCTTTCCTACCTCCCTTCTTTCCCCCATTCTTTCCTTCCTTTCTTCCTTCGTTCATCCTTCCCTGCCCTTCTTACTCCTTTTCCCTTAATTCTTTACTACTATATATCCCCTCCTTGCATTCTTGCCTTCTTTCCTCCCTCCCTCCCTTCCTTCTTTCTCTTCTTTCTTTCCTTCCTTCCCTACCCTGAATACTGTCTCTTTGTTTCCCCCTTCGTCTCTATTCAACCTTCTTTAGAAAAAAAACAAACAAACGAGCCACCCAAAAACTCATCTTCTTTTCTTCTTCCCCACACCATCCCAGAGAGTTCCCAGCGTCTGTGCTGGAAGATGGTTGTGGCTGTCAATACCCGGTGTTTCACTCCTCTCTCTTCTCTCCCCTCCTCCTCCCGCCCACCACAACAGGCACCTGAGTAACAAGAAGTCCTATCTAGGGGAAACCGCTGCTAGTGGGATCCCCCTGCTAGTGGGATCCCCCAGAAAAACTATAACACTTTTAATTTTAAAAACTGTCCGGAGGAGTGACTTCATTTTGTCCGTCATTTGGCATTGCGTTTGTTATGTTGAATAAGTGATAGATAGATTCCCAGTGCCTCATGTCCCATCCAGTGTGTCTCCCTGGTCTTACAGAGGTACACTTAAAGACATGAAGTAAATCGGTGCCTTTCTCCCACTGTAAAATGCAGAAGAGTATTCTTCTCTCTCTCTCTCTCTCTCTTTCTCTCTCTCTCTCTCTCTCTCTCTCTCTCTCTCTCTCTCTCTCTCTCTCTCTCTCTCTCTCTCTCTCTCTCTTTCCCTCTCCCTCCCTTCCCCCTCTCTCACTCTCTTTCTTTCTCTTTCTTTCTTCACTCCTCCCTCCCTTCTCTCCCTTTCTCTCCCTCCCCCTCCCCCTCTCTCTGTCTCTCTGACTGTCTCTGTCTCTCTCTCCTCCTCTCTCTGTCTCTCTCTGTCTTTTTGTCTCTGTCTCTGTCTGTCACACACACACGCACACACACACGCACACACATACATACTCCACCGCCCCCACGGAAAGGCCCAAACCTAGCTTCTCCTCTACTGTTAGCAGGCATACAACAAAGACCAATTTACAAGCATCGAGGTTGCAATAAAATGGGGCTGAATGTCCTGAAATTACCTCGGATCTCTTTGGACGATTTGATGCCTACTAGCTTCAGCATAATGTCCAGATCGGAATCCACATTTTAAAGCAAACTCCAGTCTAGTCTGCCACGTGCTGCTCCCCACAAGTTTCAAAGCCACCGGGGGGGGGCTAGTTCAGCAAGGACCCACCCTAAATCCCCAAAATCTACTTGAATCACAATGGAGAGTGAATACCAAATGGGTCCCTGCTTCTGTCTGCCTCTTAATCCTTAACGAATAGTGAAGAGCGGCATTAGGCAATGCTCATATTAATCCCATGCGTGAGCAAATGCGATTTCTGACCTAGTACATTCATTTTCTGGCTATTTCCATAGGAGTTTGCACTCGTTAGAGGAATGTTCAAAGGCAGAAGGAAAATGTGATAGGAAAGCTGTGGCACATATGTGCAATTTGATGAGAAATCTGTTATGGAATCAAATAACTCAGTCAGAGAGGGTGCAATTCTTGACCTCATGGAGGGGGGTGAGGGATTTTGGGAGGTACCAGGAGCGGCGCAAGGGGCGGGGGAGAAAGAATGGAGACTCGTTCTCCTGGCACATCAGATATCTAGAAGACTCTAAATTTTTCTACAGTCATCATTTCAAAGGATTCGGGGAAAATTGGCCTAATTTGGGGGTTGGCGGGCAGTGCAGCTTCTTGCTTGCCTTGGCAAGGCCTGGGATCGCCCACCCACCTTGAGGAGGAAGCCCAGGCTTCCAGCTTTCTGCCTGCCCTGGGTAATGCCCAATGATCAACAAGGGGCTGTTTATCGCACTTGAGATTTCATTATCGTGTCATTAACTTAATCATTTCTTCATTTTATTCAAAACAGTCTTCCTGTCCCTCATAATCGTAATTTGCGCCATTGCTTTTTATTTTTATTAATTAGGGGACTGAAAAAGATAACCGAGGCTCAGGACAATAAATTAGCTCTCTGAACAAACGAAGAGCCAGACTTGTTTAAGGAATGTTTGCGTGATTTGAGGACGCTACGTATGGAAAGAAAAGGCAAAAAGGCACAGTGATAAAGTACGTGTCCAGCCTAGGGCAGAGCGGCCAGCACATCGATCTGATGTTAGGATCGCCCTGGAGCCACTACAGACAAGGGTCAGTCCCTGGTTATCAAATACTGTATTCTGTAGCCTTATGTTGTCGGGCTCTCCCCACCCCCACCCTGCCAAAAAAGAACAACAACAACAAAAGCCCACAAAAAACTCAAAACCCTTCTTCGTCTTGAATTAGTTAGCAGACTAGATCCCCGGACTGTGAAGGTTAGGTTTTCAAGCCAATAATTGGGCAAGATTCACATCAGCATCCTTATTACTATTTGAGCCTCTGTATCCCTCTCAAAAGGAATAGGTGCAAAAACCTCTTCAGTGGTTGGCCACACAGGCAAAGGGGAACAGAAAGATCCTGCAACTGTTTGACTCCTTGAAATCGATCAAATCTCCAGACTGTGAATACAGAACACTTTGCCCCTCTCCATAGTTTTGCCTCAACCTCTTTATCTTTCAATTGAAAACCAATTAAAGGTTTCTATAAATCTGCTAGCACCCCTTTTATCTGGAGACCTCTGATGCATGCTATATTGCCCTTCAGACGCCTCTTCCTTTTTTTGTTTTACAATTGTTGTATCAATATAATGCTTCCTTTCTTTCCCTGTCTCTATAGATACAGATACACAAGGCAAGCTAAAGGGTCCGAGCGCTATTCAGAGCTTCTCATTTGTCCTGCAGCCCTAACAGTAGCGCCCTTTCTCTTCTGGCTGCTTTTTCTTGCTTCGGGAGCAGCAGTCATGGCAGAAGCAGATGGCTACTGATTGGGCGAGCTTTGTGGCCTTAATGCTGAATACTTTATGGAAAAGGGCTTTATCATGCTTCGTTGGGCAGAGGAACAACGGGAAAAGATTTATGGCGAGTAAAAATAAATCTTTTTGAAAGTTGCAACTCATTCCCACTCGTTGTCAACTTTGCCCAGTACTGTAACCCTAGGGAAAAGATTTCCGTTCATCCAGTAATATGCAATGGGAGAGTTGAAGGAATATGGAGTGAAAGAAGCAAATGAAAATACTCCTCCGAATCTAACTTTGGAAACAGGGATTTATAGTCATGAATCAGAGTTGTATTTTTTTTGGGAGGGATGACAAGCAGGACTTCCCATTTGCACAGAAATATTAACAAATCATATTAGCTTCCTGATGAAAATAATACAATATAACTATTGGTATTGAACTTAATAGAAATGAAAACAAATGCCATTTACAACCCAAGGAAGTGAAAGTGAAATGAAAAATACATTTAAGCTATCTATTTTTGAATAGGTGTATGCAGAGTAACCAGAAATATTGGTCTTAGTATTATTCTTCATCTGTAGTTTGAGCCACCAATAGAAATTTTCTTAGCTTTATTCTTTCAGTAATGGTCCTTTCCCTTCAATAGTGTTCCTCTCCTCCCTCCTCAAAAAAGCCATTCTCTTACCTTTACTCCAAGTCTTCAGTTGCATGGCTACTGCCACAAATTGCAACTCTATCATTAATATTCTCCAGCATTTCCTGACTCACTAGAGAACCTGCTGTGTTTCTAAAGACTTGCCAGTGGTTGAGACATTTTAGCAGGTGTGTGCCAATATTTATACACACTATGCACATTTCCACATAGAAACACATGCAATTAAAAGATACACAACTATATATACATACATACATGTATATTTATAGACACAAAAGAACACACTGGATTTACACAGACACATGTGAAGGTTCTATAACCTTTTTTCCACTCCACCCCAACTGCCCCCCAAAAAGAAATTAAACTCATTCATCTATGGGTTTTCTGTATTTTTTCTCATCCTTCCTTTCCCACTCAACACTTCTTAAACCTCAAAATTACATACTTAACTCCTTGCCCTCTTCTCTATAGCTCTCTAATTCCAGTCCATTTGACCCTTCTTCCAGAATAGGTTGAGATGACAGATTGGAGACACAAGTGTGGTTTCCAAAAATCACACATAAATCTCCCCTCATTCCTCCCTCCCCTACCATTCCCTACTCTTCACCCTGATTTGAAAGTGTTCTTTGTCCCAGGCTTCTCTCAGGAGAGAACCAAAAGCAAAGAATTTGAGGGATAAGCTAGAAAGAAAAGGGAAAATGGGTTCCTATTATTTTATCTCTGTTCTATGGGATTTTCCAAAGAGAGAACAGGTTCCCCATCCTGAGCAGGGGAAGATTTTTCTTTACTGTACTGTAGACATACAGAATGACAATATTTGGGTTAGATCTCACTTCTGGAACAAAATTAGTTTTCATTTCTCCCAAAAGCAAGTCTTTTTTTTCTTATTGCTGTTATCATTTACTGCAAGCAATGTTGACCGTGACTAAGTGTAGTCTAGAACATCTTGGAAATTTGGAAAGACTGGACAAAAATGAAAAATATCCTTAAAGTATTGCAAGAAGGTAGATTAAGCAATGGCACAATTCTTTCAGCTAATTATCCTATACTTGGTTTCTCCAGTGTCAGACTGTTTAGGGTATAAATGGAGAAGGGACTGACAGTTAAAAAATCAGAACAAGAAAAGTAAAATCCACTTCTTTATCCTTCACTTTTCAGCTTATACTTTCTCTTGTTAATTAGTCATCCAATTTCTCTCTTCACTGAAAATTTTCCAATCCCATTACTGCTTAAATCCACCTGCTAATATCTACATAAATTCTGTTTTAAAACAGGAAAGCACAAAAATAAATAAATAAAACAGGAACCACTCTTTTTTCATTGTCTTTATACTCAACCAGTCTAGTGTTTCCAAAAAAAATAGATGTTCTTTAAAAAGAGATTATGAGTTTATTTCATGGCATTCTTATTCTCCTACCACAAAGTCCAGGTATTGGTTAACTTCTGGCTTTCCCAAAATTTCTGCCTAAGAAAGTTTTCTTTGTCCAGGAAGTGCTCCAGTTTTTGTTTGTTTGTTTGTTTGTTTGTTTTATGTTGTTTTTCATTTTGAAGATGATTCCTTAGGGAGGGTACAACCGAAGACCTTGTTTCCATTAGTATCAGCTTCCAATTAACCAAACTTTTACCTGCTTAATTACATAGATTCCTTATGAAATCTACATATATTGGCCTAATGTTGGTAAATACCAAGGAAGACACTTTATAGATTGTGAAACTATCTTAGATTTCTGATTGGGGCTGAAGAACATTTGTTCTAACCCCATAATTTACCCAAAGAGACAGCCTTCCACCAGTTTTACACTTGGAGTCATGTGCTGGTCCAATTAAGATTTGAACATCAAAGTCCTCCCATGTTCCCCAAAGAGAAAATATCAACTAGGAGCCTTAAACTTAGTGTTGGCTCTTACCAAAAAAGTAAAAGAGAAAATAAAATTCTATGGCCTCAGGAAAATAAATAATTCTTCAAAGCTCTCTCCCATGGCTACTCTTATCTCATTCTGCCCCAGGTTTGTCTGGTAAATACATTTAGATTCAGGAAATCTAAAGTCTGGATGAGCTGAAGTCTCACAGCTGAGCCATAGTATAGGATTAAAAGAAGTTGATTTCTCAGAAAAGAGATACTTGTATGACAAGGATGGAAGAATTAAAGACCATTGTTTTTCTGTTGGGGAGGGGAAGGAGTGAGACAAAGTTTATTAGCCTTGGGGTTCTGTACTATTAACTGATACATAAAGAGATCTTTACCTTAGACCTGGGTATTTTTGCTGATCTTAACTAGGGCACCACGAGGGTTGGAGATGGGGGAAAGGGGAATAATTGTGAGACAATAATTAGTAGGAGTCAGAATGAAGCAATCCCAGGTTGCAGGCTACAGTTAGAATCAGCCCCTTAATCACTTTTCTCAAGAGTTAAGGTGCTAATTTTCTGGGCAAAAGTCTCTTCCATAAGCAAAGGAAAGCCAAGAAGGGTGTCAGTATATACCTTGACTGGCCCAGAATCCATGACACAGAGTCATCTGGTCTCATACCTGAGTTTGAGTCATCAAACTCTAGGGCCATGTTGACATGGACAGTACAATCAGCACCATTTTCCATAAGTTTGGCACTGGCATTGTGATGTTTTCAGGCCTTTTTTTGACAATGATCATGCTTGTGTGTTTGGCAAGGATGTCCTGAGTCTTAATGAGATATATGCTTTCCACGATGTCCAGCACCAGCCAAAGGTTCTTATATGAATGGAAAACCATATCTCCAAGAAATCCTTCTGTTAGAGATGGATTTAGCTCTGGGAGGTTGTTCCTCTGTATTCATTAATGTACACACACTCAGGATTATTGATTTCCTTCTCCAATTATGGGATTCTCTTCAATGTTGTCCACCTCAACCCCTCTGTATTTTGCTCCAGAAGAACTGCTCCAGAATTGGTATCAGTCAACCCTCAAACTTGTACCAACTGTCATTGGGAACAAGCAAGTTTGCAATCCTAAAAATGACATTTACCTCAGGTGTCACCCTTTAGTATAAATTCACCTTGATATTGGAGTGCCACACATTTGATCAGATCTTCTTCTATACCACCTATAGGGCAGGAGAGTAGTCTTTTATAGAGTAGCCTTCAATTTGTAGCAGTTGCTGCCTTGAGGTGCTGAGTTAGGTAGCAAATGGTCTCTCTCTAACACCAGAGTAAATGAGTTTCAAAGTAGAGCTCAAAAAGATGGTGCAGCAATTTGGTTGCTATTGGCTCTAATTCAGGTGTATATGGTTCTCCTCCCCTAGAGGTTCTTCTTCTCAATCATAGAGCTGAAGACAGACATAAAAGTGTCATAACAATCTTATTGTTTACCCTTCATTCTCAAAGAGGACCATGATTGATATCAGGGAGGTTGATGCCATGACATGCAAGTGAATTGTATTTGAGTGAGGGAGAGTTGTGTAGGGTCACCTACCTCACTTTCCCCTCCAGAGTCATCTGGATCCAGTGACCAGATATAGATCAGGATGACTGGAGATGGCCCTGGATGAAATGGAAGACTTTGGATTTTTTTAGATAAGGTCTTCAACTGGTTTGATTAAGGCCATTTAATGAATAAGTCCATTTAATGATTATGACTAGATGGAAATTGAGGCAAAGAATGGCTTCTTTCACCTAGTCAAAAAAATCATCATCTAGGTATGTTTAAAGTTGTAGCCCTAGACCTGGATAACCCCGGGGCAGGGCTGAGTTGTGATTTAGGAAAGCAGCCAGAACTTCCCAGATAGCAAAGTATTTGGGTGTGTTTTTTATTATGGTCTTTTCCTACTCAACTTGGAAGGTTACTAGGGTAGAATATTTTTAAATATGCAAGCCCCTGTTCCAACAGGATGAATGATAACCTAAAGCCAGTAGATCAATAACACTCAATCAAGGGACTAAGACCTGAAGTTTATGGGTCAGAATCTACATAAATTCTTTTGTGTTTTATAATTCTAGCTCTGTGTGTGTGAGAGAAAGAGATAGATACACACACACACACACACACACACACACACACAGAGAGAGAGAGATTATATGTTTGTAGAAGATGTATGTAATTTTTTTTTTGTTCCCTCCCTTGCAAGCTTAGTCTTAAATATGTAGCATATGACTTTACTGATTATCTCCAAGTTCCATAGAGGTCCATACAAATGAATATACTAAGTGACTTTAAGGAGTAGGACATAGGGATTGGACCTAGGATTTAATTAGTATTGGTGACTATCAAACAAGAAAATTCACACTAATTCAAAGGTTTTCCTAAAGAAGTGAGAGGTTAAATGAATAACTCAATGTTACATAGCCAATATATAGATATGTACACATCTATCTATATTTATATTTTTTAAAGGGAGGAATTTAGCTTCTTTTTACTCAACTGTCCAACCACTGCACCACATTCAATAGTCTAGATATCTTTCTCTTTGAATAATAATCCTTGAATAATAATAATAATACCAGATAAAAACCATTGTGCTATGTCCTGAGCATACTAAAGTTCCATGTATCAAGTTGGGAGAAAGGGGAAAGGGGAAATATAGTAGATGCCTGACTCAGTCTTTTAAGGAAACAGGAGGAACTGATTTTTTTTTTCCTTATCAATGAATTTCCTTAACTTTTGGCAGAGGTTTTGTTTTTTTTTGTTTTTTGGGGGTTTTTTTTGAAGGTTTCAACCTATAAATATTTCCTTTAAGAGAAGAGACTGAGAGAAACTGAGTGACTGAGTGTTCATCCTCTAATAGTCCTAACTCTATAGGTATTTTGGTTCATTTCTTTCACAGCAGGCCCTCATTTCATTCCACTCTCTTTTGTTAGATGTACTAAGCAGCTTAGTAGAATGCCACTTATCCCATGTTAGTAACACCTCCAGAAAATTTACTTTAGAGTGTGCATTATGTAGTAGGAAGTACCTTATCCCACCAAAGGAAAGCTGGAGTCTAAGAATACAAAGAGAAACCTGTTTTTAGGAATATATTTAAGTAATATAATTCCTCCCTTGATAAGTCTTTTTCCCTGCTTATAATATCCAAACCCTTCCCCAACAATTCACAGGACAAACTTATATGTCACAAGTACTTCTTAGGGAGACATATTTATAGTCACATATATTGTCATTTATAGTCACAAGAAGGCAAAATGATAGTCTTGAGAGCCCCTCAGTATCAAAAGATGGCTATATCTGGACATTCCACCAATAGATCTACCCACTCTTGAGCTGCTTTCTAGGACAATGGAAATCTCTAAATAAATAGGTAAAATGTGTTCCTGTGGCTTTTCTTAACCATATAGTCTAATGAATTCTTTTAACTTCAGGATGAGTTTGCAAGAATTCTAACTCTCTCTCTCTCTCTCTCTCTCTGTGTGTGTGTGTGTGTGTGTTCTTGGATATTTTACGGTTTATTACAAAGAACTTCCCCTTTCCTTATTCACAGCATCAAAGAATTTGTCAAAAACACCTTAGTGGACATTTGTTTGTCCACTTTTTATTGTGAGTAAGCTGTCAGTTATTTTAAACTAAATCCCATATTTTTTGTTAAAGCTTGACTTTCCTCCTAGTTTGTCATTGTATTTCATGTTTAAATAACTTGTGTTTGCCATCCACTTCCCCCTAAGGATATGAAGAAATCAAAGCTCAAAAAGGACAAATGATCTGAACATAGTCACATATCTAGCAAATACCAGAAGTGGGATCTGATCCCCCAATCCCTCCAGACTACAGAGTTAGTGTAATTGCCACTACCCTATACAGCCATTCACATTCACATTTAATTATCTTCTAGTGATATTACCAGCTCTCATCTATATCTCCTTTTCATTTCTTGATAGCCTGATGTTGGAGTTGTTTGGCACATTATTTTTTCATCATCTTTCCTTTTTGAAAAGCAAAAATAAACAAACCACAACAAGAACAACAACAGAGTCCTTAACTGTGTAGTCCATGAAATTCATGTAGTTGGTAATCACAAAGGGAGCTTTGCAAACACTCAATCAGTTTAATGTGAAAATGTGAGCAGTTTTAAAGCTGTAGGTAATTCTGTTTAGGATTAAATGTAAATCTCCTTCCAAGTCTCTCAGGTGGAGAAGGAGCTGGTCTCTATTTTGATTACTAATTGCTGTCCTTACAACTTTCCTCCCTGTCCTCAACCCCCAAGCCTTTTATTTTTCACTACCATCATTCTTCAAATGTCTTTCTCGTGGGGATGGAGGGTACTCAAGCAAGGATTCCAGAGACTTCTTCCAAGAATAGAAGTCACACACCTATGTTCCCTCTATTTAGAGCCCTTTTCCTAGAAGAGAAAAGTTTCTTAAAACTCTTTCAGCAGCAATGTTTAACATGGTATAATTCCAAGATTCAGAGTGCTTCTGAATTGAGTATAGATAATATTCATAAATGTTAACTGGTTTCCTCAGTGTCTATGTATCAAGAAAGCCCTTGGGAGAGTGTGCTCCTTGGAGTAACCAATCTAGTCAATGATTGCCTCCTTGCATTGCCTCATCCTTAAGAATGAGCCAATAGATACTCTAAACTTGATTCTTAGGAAGATTGCTTTTCCAGAGGGTCAATATGGGAAAATATGCCATGCTAGATGTGATCAGCCTTTCTTTTAATTCTCCATGCTTCTTTCCTCTAGTACAAGCAGAACTGTGAGGCTTATCAGAGCAAGAAAGAATAAGGGATTCACTTCTGCTGAGTAACCACTTATATTTTATTCTTACTATTGAAAAAAAAAGATGATGAAGGCTGGAGAACACTCTATCCAGAAGAATTTTACAATCTGATATTGATTTTACTCAAGTGTTTGAAATGAAGGAGAGAGAGCCCTGTCTGCCCACCTGAGAAAAGGACTCTGCACTGGTGATTTGAAAGGGATCATCTCTCTGTTCAGCAAAGGCTTGGGAGCTGTGGGAGATGAAAGAACAAATCAGTAACATTAGCCTCCAAATTCTGCATTCATTTATTCATGCATCCATTCATTTCTTCAGTAGGTATTTATCAATATGCTACTATTTGCAAGGTACTATACAAGGTGCTAGGGATGGAAATATGAAAAAAATGAAAGAATTCTTTAAGAAACATGTAAATTGATATGTCTAATTGAGAGAGAAGAAGAAAATAATTATTGATTAAGCTCCTATGTGCCAGGCACACAATCTCATTTGGTCCTCATGATAACTCTGAAAGGTAGCTGCTTTAGTTCTCATTTCACAGTTGAGAAAACTGAGGCAGATTGTGGTTAATTGACTTGCTCAGAGTCACATAGTTATTAAGTGTGTAAGCCTAAATTTAAACTCAAATCTTCCTTACTCCAGACTCAGGGTTCTATCCTCTGTGTGACTGATGCCCCAGTACCAAAGCAGTAGAAAGAATGGAGAAAAACCTTATAAAAAGTGACACTTAAGATAGTTGTTTGAAGGAAGCTCGTTTCCAAATGAGGAAGGTGAGGAGGGAATATATTCCAAGGTATAAAGGACATTCTGAGCAAACATAAAAAGACAGGAAATGAAATTTAATAGAAAAGGAACAAGCAAGTAGTCCCATTTGGCTGGAAATATAGTGATAAACAGTACAAGGCATAACGTACATTAAGTCTGGAAACATAGTTTAAAGGCAGACTGAGACAGATGCTTAATGGTAGACAAATAGTGAATGAGGTGGAGAAGGGAAACTCTTTGCTTCAAGAATATAACTTTTTTCCCCCTCTGACACTTGTGTGGAGAATAGAGGAAAGAGATTGGAGTCAGAAGACAAAACTAATTAGGAAATCTATTGAAATAATCTACTTAAGAGGTAGTGAAGGCCTGGGTTAAGGTGACAGGGAGACTAGAGAGAATTGGGTTGCAAAAATGGATTGGAGTAATGCTGTGAAAATAGAATTAATGAGTATTCCAGGATATAAAGCTAAGTGACTAAAATAATTGGGAAGTTAGAAAAGAGGTAGGTTTGAAATAAAAATATTAAATTCTATTTTGGATCCAATGAGTTTGAGATGTCTAATAGGCAATGCATTTAAAAAATCATGAACTCCAACTCTTTCATTTTACATATGAGAAAACTTCAGACCAGAATTTTTAAGAAATTTAACCAAGGTCACAGAAAGTAAATGGCATTACTAATGTCAGAAGTAGGATGTGAGTCAAAATCTTCAAATGCTGGAATCCAGAATATTTTTCATTGTCCCTCTCTAAATCTGAATTTATAAAGTGCATGAGAAAGATGTTATGTTTGTGTTTTAACACTGCTTTTGAGAAAATAATGCTGTAATATACAGATTTTAATTGGGAGATTTCTTCTTGAGAGCCTGGGATTAACAAGATCCATGAAAGTTGAATTTCCAGGCAGCAACAGCTACAACAAGGTACGCCTTCACTTGACATCAATCTTCCTGATTTCTCATGGGAAAAGTATTGGATTTTTAACTCCTTACTTATTAAAATTTACATTTTAGTTTTAGATTTAAAGTTTTAGAACTGGAAGGAAATAGGCATATAATCAAATATACTCATTTTCTTCCTGAAGAAATCAAGACTCACTCACAAAAGTAAAAAGTAACACACCAGTTTACACATATTACACAAGAAATATTTAAACCTAGGTTTTCTGCTTCCATAGCCATCACTCTTTCCATATCATCCATCTTCTTTTTAAGATTTCATAAAATCTTACCCAGAAGTGTTAAGCAACCCCCCAAAAAAGATAAAAATGAACTTCAATCCAAAAACAGTAAGATGTGCTCATATTTTAGTCCCACTACACTTTTTAAGCCTCATTAAGATCTGACATATGCCACAGGTTTTGAATTAAGACCTCAACCCTTTCTTCTCTGATTTACTTCATCAAAAGGAGTCCAGTGGCTTATTCAGATTGGTCACCTCTTATAGAGTGATAGGAGATGTTTCTGGAGTCACTTTCCTTACTAAGTATTCCTACACAGTCCACACAATCCTCTCATATCTTTCTCCATCCATATCAAAGAGTCTGACCAAGTTTATTCCTGAAAATGTGCCTCATCTCACTAGTTCCAATAAAGGCAAATAACTTGCCATTTACTGTCAGAGTTAAAGCACAATAAGAATTCTCTCTTTTTCTTCCCTCTTCCAATTGCTCCTTCCTCACATCCAGCTCAATCAGGAAAGGAAAAGTCTCAAAGTAAGCTCCATCCTCCTTACACCTTCCTTTCTCATTCCTTCCAGGTTGCTTCTAGAAAAGAAATACAAATCCTCTGGAAATCAACCTCTTATTTGTAAGGCACATAGGTGAACCAGGAGGGAAGGATATTTGGGAGAGGAGTGCAATTTCTTTTTCAACCTAAGCATCCTGTGCAGTTCCTTATGAAGATCATCATACAAGAGTTCATCTTTCTTTAAACAAGATTAAAATTTCTCTTCTCCACTATTTATCCCAGCTGGGCATATGAATTTTTACTCAAACAGTTCTAAAACAGTTTTCTTTATTTTACCTTCCCCTTATACCACACCTTCTCCCTGTCCCCCACTACTTTTCCCCTCTTCTCCTACCCCTTTGTCCCACTTCAGTAGATTTTTCATCAATTCATCTTTTCTACTCATCCTTTCCAAAAGAAGGCAGTAGAAGTAGAATATCCACTTATCTTTTTAATAGCTGGGGAAAGCTTTACAGAAATGCTCATGGGGGATATCCCTCATCCTTCTTCATTGTTATCCCTTTAACGTTTTAATTGGAAATAAAATATCAGGGTAAAGAACCCCAAATATATGCATAAACCTATTGTTCCGTGAGAATTAGATAAAACTATTGACTGAGGTATGCTTTATAGTCGCTTTTGAGGCTGAATAAATGCACATAAATGTCTTAACAGTGCTTTTAGTATCAGTGAATTCCTATAATTAATAATGTCAGGGCAATTTCAAGTTGGTTTATGTACCGTGCTGTCCCTTAAATTTTGAGAGAAATAAAAATAATTTGTAGATTTTCATACCCCCATCCCATTAATGATATTCATTTAGACAATTTATCCCACAAAGCAAGAACTGTGCCATTTGAAATACTGAAAATCTTTCAGGCAGAAATTACTGTCTAAATTTTACATACTCCCATATTTTTAATGTTATGTCAATTTCCTTAATCCAGGTGACAAGTTTGGTGGAATTGTATAAAATGAGTGTTGAAAGTCTACTTAACTCTATTCAAACTACTGCAGTGAAGCAGGGGGAAAATCTGGTTTATAAAGGACAAAATACATTTTTCTTTTCCTCCATGATATTCAAAGCTATAGCCTCTCCAAGTTTTTTTTTTTTGGAAGGAGAGAGAAAAAGTAAATGGCTAACATGTATTGTTCCATAAAATTAGCAAAAAAAAAAATTAAGCCAAAACCCCACAACCTTTCTGCACTCTGTGCAAGCTAAAGAACATGTAAAGATAGGGCATATTTGAAACATGTAACTGACTGACTTGTTAAAGAAAAGACAAAGAAGTCCCATTACTAAAAGTTTAGATTGTCTCCTCTTTTCTTCAGAAGCTTCACTCTACACTTACAATTTTCATTGGAGGCAATTTCAAGAATTTGCAAAGGGAATCACTAGGAAATGTGCCACCTTGATTTGTATTTTCCCCTCAGAAAGTCTAGCTTCCAACTCATGGTAACTAGGATGCAGTTCTTAACCTTTTTGGCACTAAAATAAAAATCAGTGAAATCTGGGACAAACACTAAACCTTCCTTTAACCCACCTGCAATTTTCTGTAAGAGCTTCTGTGTTGATTGATATCTGTGAGACTTCTTTGCCAGTTTTCTCTCTTCTTTCTCAATTCTCTTCACTTCCTCACTATTTTATTGTCTACCTGCTCATCTTAATATTTCTGCTCAACCCTAAAGGATTTTCTGCTAAAATCCTTTAAAATATTCCTTTTTTTCTTACTTCTTTTTCTATCAATCCCTCACTCCACCTTGGTTTGAATAAGAGAGTGTTTTTAATGATTTGTTCCCCTTCTGTTTGCTCTTCTGGTTACTTGGTATTAAATGAATGTTAATAGTGCAAATGTAAGGAGAAAACACATTTTTCAAATAAATGCTAAGAGAAAACCTTGGTGGCTCTTAAATATGATTTTATTTCTATTAATTTTGTATTCTCTACTTCTCAGGAATTTGACAGGAAAGCTCTTTGAAAACCTTTCATTACAATATAGATAAGGGAGGTTTGATCAACACAATCATTTCTCCCTAGGATGTGTCCTAATAGGTTCAATGAGAAAATATGGGGGTGGGGTATGTGTATTGCTAAGTGCCTTTAATTTCTCTTTTAGTAAAGGCAGCTGAAAAGGATGGACACACTATGTGTGTCCATGTGGTGGGACTAAAGATGTGAATAATAAATAAAGAAGAATGTGATTTTTTAAGAAGGAGTTTAAGAAAGCTTTCTTTAAAGGGAAGGAAATTTAAAACTTTGGGGAAAGTGTCCTCCGTGCTACTCTCTCTGGTTTTTGCCACTTTCAGTTTTGTGACTCAAATGAAACAGAATGACTTCAGAGTCCTTCCTTGCAGTTAAGAAGCTTCCCAGCTCAGTTCCCCTGCAGCCCAAAGATGCCGTCTGATCAGAATCATTCCTGACCTTGGTGAATGGATGACTGAGGAGGAAAAAAGAAATAGAAAACAAGGAAAAAGGGGACAAAAGAAAGAGAGACTAGCTAATGATCTCTTTTCTATCACATTCTATCAGTTCCTTCATTTCTCTTCAACAGAAATACTTATTTTTTTCATTCAAGAGCAGATGATTTTAATGCCATTCTGACCCAGAAAACTGCCCATGTGTTCAGCTTCAGAAAGAGTCCTAGTAATGCCAGAGATGGGGGACTGAAGTAGCACTCCATACATATCTTCCTCTTAAATGCTTTTCATTTTTTCATCCCTGTCTTTATTTGAAACTCCATCTTTTTTATCTATCTATATCTATCTACTTATCTCTCTATAATTTATGTATCTATACAGTGCATGTATTTTATTGACTTCATTGAGATCCACCTGTCCTTATTTCCATCCAACCCCAACAATTATAAGAGAATTCAGAACTCTGTCTGACTAAATAGGTATGTATTTTGTCCCTAAGATCTAAATCCAATCCAAATGACTTAGAAATCTGCTAGTGGTTAATTCCTGATTAATTTGAACCAAAGATTTCTCTAGGTTAGAATTTTAAGTGGATTTTTTTGTATAGAGTTATAAATTTTATAGAAGAGAGATATACTATTTGGTCCTTTGAAATTGTATGGTTAAATGCTATATGTCTTCTTGATTTTTAGCCATGGGCATATTTAAAGGAAACCAACTTTGTAACAACCAAGTAGCCTGTTTTCCTTTAGTAGAAGACTGGAAAATAGAAAGCTTTCAGACCTTCTCCATAAAAGTAAAAATGTACTGAAAGGCAGATTCCAGCAGTTCACTTTAAGGTTCTTCTAGCACCCCCAAATTTTAGGATATGATGTTGAAGGAAATGTCTAGAGAAGCATCTAGAGATGCTCCTGAGATTTCCAAGGTAACTCCTTTTCAAGAATTCAAGGGCCTGAAGAAGTAAAGCAATCTGTAAGCCTTTGAATGAAAGTTCTTCCACTCCCTACATACTTTCAAAACACAGAATCCATACTCTCTTTCAGGAATTCTGTTTCACATCATTGGGGGATCTTCGGATGGATGTTAGGCACTGGAGATAGTGGTGAGGTATGGTGTCTGCTAGTAAGCTGAAAATTTCTTCAATCAGTTTGAAATCTTTGAGATCTCTATACACCTAGAGAAGAGGAATAGTGTTCCCATAAATCCTGTTATTTCTCACCACCCCACCCCTTTTACATAACTTCAGGAATTGTTCATCCCACCCTCTGGCATCTCTGGAGTAACTTAGTTCTTTTCCTATTCTATCATCAATGACCTGGCACAGAGGTCGGATGAGCCTGGAAAAGTTGACTTTGCGGGTTTTTTTTTTTTTTTTAAGTTGATTTTTCCTTCTGAAAATTAGAGGCAGTGGGTCTCTGAGAAATCCTCAGGGAAAAAGCAGGCGTTCTTCCTATTCCCATCCCCAAACTCTAACGTTAGCTAGTCTCTAATTTGGGAGCAATTTGGGACTAACCCAACCCACCCACTCCCTTTCCATGTCCATCACCCGCCATCGGCTGTTTCAGATCTCCTTGGTAGTGTTCTCATCAGCTGTACTGCGAGAGCTCCCTAAGTACCAATGGGAACACAATAACCTACTGACACTTCCGATCCCCCTATTATTATTATTATGTGATAGTATTGGGGGGGGTTGTTTCCTATAAAATTAATGTATTTCTTTCCTCCTTTCCCCTCTCCTCTCCTCCCCACCCTATCCCCAAATAATAAAGTATTCAGAGGAGATGAAATAAAATGTAAGCACCCATAAGAGGCTTTTCGACTCTTGCAGGGAAGTGTTGGACCTCCAGGTAGCTAGTAGAGCTGGGAGGCAGAAAGAGGAAAGGGGACAATCACAGGGATAGCGGCGCCGAGTAAAGAGTTAAAGGGAGGGGACACGGGCTGTCACGCGTCATTGGGCAGATTATGTGCAGCAAACAAAAAGTGTGTGTCTGTGTGCCAGTCAGTCACTGCATCGGGTCCATCTGTACAACTCTCTCTCTCTCTCTCTCTCTCTCTCTCTCTCTCTCTCTCTCTCTCTCTCTCTCTCTCTCTCTTTCCTCCTCTTTTTTCTTCTCCTTTCTATCTTCCTCTCTCTCCCCTTCTCTTTACAAGACACACAGGACAGGAAAACCAACGTTTCCTGACATGGAAATACAATAGACACTTAGGGGTAGGGGAGGCGAGAGTCGATTTTATCCTTTATCCTTTTCGGGTATCCTTGGTTTGGGAATTATATTCTGACCTTATTCCTGGTAAGTCCATTTACATTGGTAGTGGTTGTTGATGCTTCTGTGTGTTGGAGGGGGGAACGGGGACGAGGGGACACAACGGGAATGGGTGGGGGAAGTATTTTTTTCTTCCTAATTTTAAGCGCTGTGGGGTGGGGATGAGCTGGGAAACTACAATACTATGTTATATACAAAAGGGAGAAAGGGGAAAGAAGCGCTTTGCTACCGAGGTGGTGATTTGGCAACTGGCAGACAATGCCAGGGCTGATGGAAGAGAAGGGATGGAGCCCGATCATCTTGGAGCGGTTGGCTTTCTCTGAATGGATCTGGTTCTCAGAAAGAGATTCCGAATAGGGGGAGAAAGAGAGAGAGAGATCAGAGCAGAGCAGGGTTTTGAGATCTTAATTCATCAGTAGAGTAGGGAAGAGTAAGGAATCTGGAAGGTTGGCTAACAGGCGGGCAGACAAGCCCCCGTTTCTTCTTTACTCTCTTCAGCATCCCCATCAGCGGGTTATTGTGCTGATTCCGAGCTTGGGGCTTGGCGGGCGGGCGGCGTGATGATTAGCCCGGGTGTTCTGGGGACCCTTTTCCCGTATTGTTAGGTAAAACTGCATTTTAATGACTGCGTCCCTGCTGTTGCCCGAAGTGACTGGGCGACCTCCAGCACAATGAAAGGCTTCTGGGAATGGAACTTGTTAAAAAGAGAGAAAAATTCGAGGTTAAAACGTTGAATTGAAGCAAAATGAAAGGAGAGAATAGAAGCAGGCTTTTTAAAGAGCAAGATAAGTTGTAGAGTTGTTTTTTTTTTTAATTAAATTAATTTGTAACCAGATCTCAAAAAACCACAGAGAATTGAGGAAGGAAAGAGCTATTGTTCATAAAAAAAGGAACTTTCTCTTTTAAGGGTTCCCTCCCTAAATTTTTCTGGGCATAGTAAAGCAAAGGTAAAAGGAAGCAAACCAAATCAAACTTTCAATCACGCTGTAAACTACAGGGAAAAATATCAATCTCAAAACCAAATTGTGAAGTTAATTGTTTAATGAATATTAAGAGGAAATGTACATTCATAATATTAATTCCTAATCGGCAGTTTCTCTGGAGAGAATTAGCTCCCATATCTTCTGCTTCTAACATTACAGGTATTATCCCTGGGATAATAATTAGGAAAATGCCAAGTCCGAGGAACCTAAGAATGAACCAGCATATAGATAATACATCCAACATTTTTCCAATGGTCTTTACGATTCAAATCTATCTTTTTTAATTTTTCAAGGATCCCAACATTTCCCTTTTTATCTTATTTTATTTTGGCGAGCTCAAAGGGAGGAGGGAGAAATGTTCATTTATGACAGCTTAATGGAGAGCTCTCCATCAGTGACTGATTTAAAAGCTCCTAAAGATTTAACAGCTGGAGAGCCCACCCTTAAGAGCACAACCAAAGAAGAGATAGCCTGAGCTCCCCACTCCTACCCCCGCACATCTTTCAAAAAAAAAAAATGTCCTGTCTGGGGAAGTGAGCATTCACAACTCATTGCACAAATTGTACTCCTAAACTGAGACACTTTATGCTTGCCTTGTACCTGCACACTTCACAAGTCACATTTGACTGAATCTATCCCCTTGTATAACAAGGTAACTGGGATTCACCCTCATCTATAAATAAGCGTGTCGAGGTAAAAATAATTACCTCTGCTTGCTGCTTTTAATTAAAGTCTCGGAGGGAAAGTGCTGGATTATGGTAATGAGCAGACATACGTTCCCTCTTGTAGACTAGAGCTAAAGGTTAGCTGACATGAAATCAGTGACATTGACAGTCCACTTGAAATCCATTTGCCATGCTCCTCTGTCACAGCCTGTTTTCTAACTCTGGTTCTTTTTTTGGATGAGAGAGATTGGGTCTAGTCGCTCCAAAGCTCAATAAGAAACGAAGGAATAAGCTTTCCTTCAACTACTAGAAGTTTCTTTTAGTTTGAGAAAATCAATAAACTGCATTAAAATCACGTTATTCTCCTCTTATTCTCAACTTCACCTTCCTTTGCTCCGCTTAGGTTAATGTAATTATTGATTGACTTTTTCGTCCTATGTCCCTTCCCCAACACTGCTTCGCTCCCCCCAACCCTACTCCTTTGCCTCTTCAGTTCACATCCTGAAAATAGAAAGGCTCATTTTACTTGAAAACATCAAAGTATAACAAGCTCCCCTCCAAGGAAATCCTTCATTTTTTTTTTAAACAACAGCACCATAAAAGTAGGAGTAGAATCAAATTCTTAGATTTAAGAGTCTATACATTGGTTTCCTTAGATAACTTTGTGTAACTTTTTCCCCCCTCCTGCTATGCATGTCAGTCTTAAGCGATGGAGGATACCGGTGTCCAAAGGGGCGTCTGGGATGGAGATGCCAAGGCTGTTCAGCAGTGTTTGACTGATATTTTTACCAGCGTTTACACCACCTGCGACATTCCAGAAAATGCGATATTCGGTCCCTGCGTTCTAAGCCACACTTCCTTGTACGACAGTATTGCTTTCATAGCTCTTAAGTCCACAGATAAGAGAACAGTTCCTTATATATTCCGGGTAAGATCTGATTGCTGTTTGATGAGTGCATTACCAATGAACTGTTAAGAAAGGGTTAAGGAAAGATTTATACTTGTGCCCCTCCCTTAACATATCAACTCAGCCCGGCTTACAGTAGCATTATCTATTGATCCTAAAGTGAACTATTCTTCTCCTACCTCCCTATTAGCTGAAATGTGTTGATAACATAAGAGCTAGTGGTTTCCTGTGCTTGGAATATCCAACAACTGGTTCAATTCTACATTTCATTTTGTCTGTAGAACTGGCTTACGAATATTTTTTTATTGTTGAAAGATTTATCATATGCTAGGACCATTTGTATGATAATTCTTTTTATCTTCCATTCCTAACTTCTGAAGAGTCTTTTTACCCTTAAATGCACCCTCTCTCCTCCCACACACACCCTTCAACCTAATGCTTGACAGGAGATGGAACTGTCTGAAAAGATTTTAAAAGGCATTTGGGTGCTGCAGACTTAAAACAACATTTCCCCAACAACAGACAAATTTGGGAGTTATAAGAGTTAGGGATGGAAGGAATTTTCCTGATCTTTTTGGCCAACTTTTCTTTTTATAGTTGAGGAAAGTTAGAACGGTGGCGTGGTTTTCCTTCTTCATTGGGGGGGTTGATTGTGAACTGAGTTTCTGGATCCAGATCTTAGGATCTAGGCCTAACCTAAGCCCAAAATATAAATCCAAGAAGTGAAAGTGGTGAAGAAACTAATTCCATTAACACATAAATCTTAAACATCAAAGAAAGGTTAATTTCTTGGAGTAAAATTGATTATACAATATTTAAGTTAAAGGTTTTTGTCCATCACAGCAAAGCAATGTCCTAAAGATGTATTTAGGAGATACATTTACTGAAATTGCTCAAAATGCTTTCTGTGAGTCACAAAAATATGTTTGGGTGAGGGTTTGGGTCATATGATTTGAACATAGGGGCAGGGGTGTGCTTTCAATGCATTGGGCTTAGGGTGAGTGGCTGAAGAGGAAGAGGTTGGATCCTAGCTAACTGCTCTTGGTTACATTTAATGCAGGTGGACACTTCAGCAGCAAATGGCTCCTCAGAAGGTCTAATGTGGCTTCGTCTGGTTCAGTCAGCTAGAGATAAAGAAGAGCAGAACCTAGAAGCCTACATAAAAAATGGACAGTTATTTTACCGATCCCTCCGAAGGATTGCCAAAGACGAAGAGTTGCTTGTCTGGTATGGGAAAGACCTGACTGATCTTCTTTTGCTCTGCTCCTCTAGATCCCACAGCAAAATGAATGGTAGGTTGTCAGTTTGCTTAAATCATTGTCTCCTTTGGAGGCTTGGGGAGGAAACTGTAGGCAGGAGGTAGCCCATCAACCTCTCAACTCACTTCAAAATTACTGGCCCACGCCCTCTGAAGTGAAAGCTTTATTTATTTATTTATTGGAAGATTTGATGTAGGTCCCTAGAGCGAAGTAGCCCCGAATGAAACTAGACTGCTGGTGAGAAAGATTAGCTGTGATGTAGTAGACAATGTAATTTAATCGCTTGATTTATTACAAGTTGGAAAGCAAAAGTTAGGCTGGAAGTGGTGTAGTCTGATTAGTTTATAGACCTTACTCTTGGGAAACTTATAAAAGGCATGCGATTTTGTGCAACGGTTAGGAGTGACAGGCGTGGGGTGACAAGAATAACAGCTTCTGTCTGTGTGTGTACTGTGTCTGCTTGCTACAGGGTCTCCCCCTTACACATGCCTGGACTGCAGCCAACGTTTCCAGTTCGAGTTCCCCTACGTGGCGCACCTGCGCTTCCGCTGCCCCAAGAGACTACACAGCGCTGACACCGGCTCCCACAATGAGCAGCAGGACGGCGGAGGCTGCACAAAGGAACACAGCGGAGGTGGAGGCTGCGGCGATAGTGGAGGAGGAGGAGGCGGTGGTGGCAGCGTGGCCAAGGACCAACAGCAGCCGGAGGCTACTTTGGGACCTGGACCCAAATATTGCAAACCACCCACCATTCCCATCCACCACTACCAGGCATCCCAGGACAGCAGCAACACCTCGGCGCCGGGCACGGGAAGCGGCGTCAAACCGTCTACAGATTTTCACAACCTTGCAAGAGAGCTGGAAAACTCCCGTGGGGGCCGCAGTTGTTCTCCTCCCCGAAGTCTAAGCAGCCGAGTCAACAGCAGTGGCAGCGGCCACCAGGAGGTGGAGCTGAGCCCAAACAGCAACACCACCTGCGCTCTGCACCCCGCCACGCCGAGTGGGGGGAACGGGAGTGGTGGTGGTGGTAGTGGCAGCGGCGGCAGCAGCAAATCGAAAAGAAAATACCCGGAGGAGCTGGAGGAGGGCAGCCGTGGTGGAGTGGTATTGGTGGGGGGTCGAGGCCGCTTTGTTGAGCGGCCCCAACTGGCTTCCAAGGAGGACCTGGTGTGCACTCCTCAGCAACAGTACCGCACGACGGGTAGCTACTTCAGCTTAGAAGAAAACGGCCGTCTCTTCGCCCCACCTAGTCCGGAGACTGGCGAGGCCAAGCGCAGCGCCTTCGTGGAGGTGAAAAAGGCCTCTAGGGCTGTCGGGGGAACCTCGGGGCTCCTGCAGGAAGAAGAAGAGGTAGCTGACGGAACTACAAGCTCTGGAGAGGACAAGGATCTTGGCACTGGAGCAGGCGGGTTAGCCAGCAATACTTCTTCCCCCGCATCTTCTTCCTCCTCATCTTCACCGTCGGGCCCGGAGAAGCTCCTGGGAGCTCGACCCGGGGGCCCACTGTCCGCTCGTCTGGAGGGAGCCAGCCCAGCCCGGGGCAGCGCCTTCACTACGGTGCCACAGCTCGGAGGCAGCGGGAGCGCGGGAACTGGAGGATCAGGCGCCAGCGCAGGGACCGGCCAGGGCGCAGTGCCCGACGAACGCAAAAGCGCCTTTTCGCAGCCCGCGCGAACCTTCTCCCAAATGCCTCCCCTAGTTTTGGGCCAGAAGCTGGGTTCGTTGGAGCCATGCCATCCTGGGGACGGCGTGGGCCCCACCAGACTGTACCCTGCAGACCCTCTGGCAGTAAAACTTCAGAGCGCTGCTGCGGACCTGAATGGGGCCTGCGCGCCGCTGCAGAATGGAGGGGGCCTTCCCAAACAGAGCCCCTTTTTATACGCCACCACTTTCTGGCCCAAGAGCTCAGCGGCCGCGGCCGCCGCAGCCGCGGCCGCAGCCGGACCCCTGCAGCTGCAGCTGCCTTCGGCGCTCACACTGCTGCCTCCATCCTTCACATCTCTCTGCCTGCCAGCACAGAACTGGTGCGCCAAGTGCAACGCCTCCTTCCGCATGACTTCCGACCTGGTGTACCATATGCGGTCACATCACAAAAAGGAGTATGCGATGGAGCCTTTGGTGAAGAGAAGGCGAGAGGAGAAACTCAAGTGCCCCATTTGCAATGAATCCTTCAGGGAGCGCCACCACTTATCCAGGCACATGACCTCGCATAATTGAAATGGGATGGAAGAACCAGTCTAGTCAGCGGGATCTCTACGCACATGAAGAAAATCAGCGGCAGGAATGAAACTCACCCCTTACATCTTCTGCCTCACCTCTTTCCCAAACACATTCTCCCACACACGCACACAGTGTAGGGCAAAAAGGCCACCAAATGGGACTCAGAGACATGATTTGCCATTCCGATGTTTACTTGCACAAAGCCACACCCGCAAATATACATCTGAGTCAGAAAGGGTAGTGGGTTTTTATTCGGGGGTTTGTTTTGTTTTTGTGGATTTTTTTTTAATGCACGCATTTTCACTCCCCCAAAATACATTTTTAAAATGTCATATATTGCAACATATTGATGCATTTGTCATACGTTTCTACTTAAATTATTAAGCACTTACACAATTTAGATGTAATAATTATATGGAAGGGCAAATTTTTATTTTAGATATGAAGTGCACAAAGAAGAATGCAAGGCTTCTGCATTACGCGATTACAGTTTGTGTTCTCACAAAGCAAACAAGCAAAAACTAATCTGAAAAATGGGGAGGGGGGGATTGGTTTAAGTTTCCAGGGGAAAGTGCATGTGTCATGATATAGTTACAGGACTTCCATGAAGAATGTCATCGATTCTGTAAATATGTATTTCCTTTTAATACAAAGTGTAATTTTGTGCCAGTGAAACGAAGTATGCATAGTTATGTGTTTCTTTTCCCCCCTTCCAAAGATTTATCAAACTTTATAGTTTATCTCGGTATGTTGGATGCTTTGACAATAAATGACTATTTTCTTCAAAGCACTTGGATGTGGCTAAGTACTCTTTTAGAAAGTGTGTCCGTTCTGTTTGTGGCATCTGGTTACCTAGATTTAAGAAGGTAAAATGCGCACATTCCTTACTGTTGCAGTTTGGAGTGGATGAGAAGGAGAAAAGAGCCAGCAGTGTAGCAAAAACAAGGAATATAATCCGGGAACAACGGAAGTTGCACTTTCCCTCACCAATAACAAAGTGTTAAGTGGCGGCAATGGAATCAACAGTGTGGGGACAGATAGAGAGTCCCATCAGACGATCGTTTGGAAAATCTTTTGCTATTATATTGAGTTTATATTTAAGACTTCCCATTTGTGGAACAGGTAATTTATCCCGGAAGGTCCTCACAATGTAATTAGCATCTTCCCTACTGGTTGTAGACAATTTAAAGGGCTGAATCCATCAGGTGTAATGATTCCCTTCTCTTCCCTCAACCCTGTACCCCTCATCTAAGATCCTTCACCAAAAAGATGGTTAGGCGCTAGAGCCAGCGCGATAAGCATGGATTTAAAAGCAATATCCATATTGAGAAGTTCCCTCATTTCTTACAGAGGAATTGAAAGAAGCTGATCATAAAACTAGCAATAATAATAATAAAGTGTTGACATTTCACACTGTTTCCATTTGAAGAAATTGGATTCCGGTGATTCCGGTTTCGTCCTTTCACTTCAACATTTTTTTTCTTTTGGAACTGATAATATCTCTTGAAATGCCTTGTGCTTCTACTTTCCCCAAAGAACCAGACACAGAAGGATTACCTTCAAAGAGCTTTCATATATAATCTCTTTAAGCCACCATAAAACTGTGAGGTAAGTGCTTACCTCTTCCTCCCATAAAATGGAATTAGTCCGAATAACTACTATGTTTGCAGTTCTAAATATGATCTCCATTTTACAGATGACAATTAATGTTCACAGAGACTCGTCCATGGGCAAATGTCAGAGGTGAGATTTAAGCCTCTGATTCTCTCTCCCACATTAATTACCCCAGTGGACCTGTCTGCTACATCATATTGCTTGTTTCATCCTGATTGCCTCAGAAATGTTTGCTTTAATATTTTAATCAGGATGTTTACTATTCCTCCTTTACCCTACTCTTCTCTCCTCCCTCTCCCCACTCTATCATGTACATTTGGGTACATGCACATGTTAGAAACATTGTGATAGGACTTTTTTTTCCTTAAGGACCTAAGATGACTTGTGCTATTTGGAACGAGATGTCACTGTTCACAATTTCTTGACTTTTCCCTATTTCTAGAAATTGAGTTGTTAGAACTTTTATATTGAAAAGAGAAAGGGTTCTGTTTATGGGCATAATCTCTGAACCAAGCTGAAGAGAAAAAAAACTAGAATGTTTCTATACTTATCCAATCAATGTCCTATGCATTACCGCTACACCTTCCACCCCCATCCAATATGCCCCATTGCCCTAGACTTGCTATTTTCCAAGGTCACAACTAAGTGATCTGTTAATCTCATCCACACTAAGACGTTCAAGGGAGAGGATTTTTTTTCTTTTCTCCATGGACCACATTTTACCTGGTAATGTCCAGAGAAGAACTGTCATGCCAGTGTATATTAAAGTTTATATTAAAGACATGAATTTAAAGGATAATGAGAGTGAATAAAATTTTGTTTTCTCTTCAAAAACATAATGTGTTAAATATAGCCTAAATTAGCTATATTTAAAAGATAATGATTCAGAATTAACTGAATGGAAATTTCTAGAAAGATGTCAGACCTCTTCTTTCTCTAATTATCCTTTCCAATTGGATAAAAATCCATTTACATGCTCCTAAGTATTATCTTCTTACTTAACATGTCTTTTCCTAGCATAGCTGGAACTCAGGCTTTAAAAAATTCAAATTCAATAAATATTTATTGAGCATCAATTGCTATGCACCTTGTCAGCTACATGAAATGCAAAGAATAAAAATGGCACATTCTCTTAGAAATGAAGAAATATGGAAGTTAGGACCCTGTTACAGGAACAATCATTTTCAGATTCTACATTTAGATTCTGACACAAGAGCTGCTTCAGAAGGCCAAACAAGGTTTCCCATATTATTCTGTAGATTTCTACTGACCTGATCACCCAGCCAAAAAGGAAGTTCTGGAAGGTTTCAAGGTGAATTAAAAGTGAAATTATCTGTGTGAGGTTGTGTAGATAAAATTTCTCACAGGAACTTTCTTTTTCTAAATAAGAGGAAAGTTCCAGGAAGGCATGCAAAACCAAATGTCACCAATGCCCAAATATTTAGTTTAACTAGGAAGACATTTCAGGTTTTATTGTTTGAATGCCCTTTATTTCAAGCCTATGCAACAGGTACCTATGTCCTACATATTGAATTTGAGTTTTTAGAATACTATATTTTTCCACACCCAAGCATCCTTCATAAGCACAAATTCAACTTTCTCCTTAGGTTTGTAAATGGATTAAAGGACAGTGAAGATTTTTAAGAGTTTTTTGTTTGGTTGGTTTTGTTTTCTTGGGGGTGAGGCATGCTGAGGATGATACTGGTTGGGAAGTAAAGGTAAAAGAATTACAAACTAAAGAGATTGTGCAGCTGCCTAATTTGACTTGCTGTAATCAATTTGTGCTGCTTAACCTGAAATACTGTCCTAAGGAAAGGTGATAAGTTTGAGTCAATCAATCAGGAAACATTGATTAAACACCTACTGTGTCAAGTACTGTGCTAAGTGCTGGAGATAAATAGAAAGGTAAAGGATATTTCTTGCATGCAGGAGATCACAATCTAATAAAATCTGACATGTTGGGAAGAGAGGAACCAATGTATAAGAATTACTCAGTAACTACAATTAAGTTAAAGGTGGTAACATATACTGGGATATTCTTCCCTCCAAAGAGCTCCACTTTTCACAAGACTGATCACATAAACCCTTATATTATGTCTTGAAGGTATGACAGTAATAGTAATTACTAACATTTACAAGTTTTGACAACTGCTTAGTGATAGAGGATAGGGATTTTATTTCTTAGCTTTTGTTTGTAGTGATGGACATTCTCCCACACATTTTAAATACAGATAGGAACCATAGAGATGGAAGGAAGCTTACACATCCAGCAGCAATTCAAAGGCACTTGTGAATTGAGATTGAAACAAAGATTCACTAATCCCTTCCACCCCAATCCCATCCCTTGAGAATTTCCATGTTCTCATTCCATTCTATGGTCTGTCTCTTTCTGGAACCTCCTTCTGATATTCTAGTGTAGTCTAACTGTGGTCCTGGCAGAGTTCCAAACACAAAACTTATTAAATTATGCCCTTATAGACCTTGTTAGGACAGTTGCACTTTCCCTTAGACCCAGCAGATTATGATAGTTCCTCTTCCTTTAAGAAGCTAACCCTAATTTGGATGGACCCAATTGAGAGGACAGACTTCTTGGCCTGGAAATAGGTCAAAAAATAAAACCTCCAGACACAAATGCAGATCTAGGCAAAAAAAAAGTACCTAACCTCTAATTCACTCACCCACCCATGAAACACCTATAGGAACAATAAAGATGGAGAGAAGGTTACACAGTTTCCTTTATTGAAAATAACAAATCAATTTTTAAAATATTAAATGCCTGCTGTGTGCAGTTATATACTAGGTCCTAGGATTATTAAAAAAACAAATAAGGAAGAAAGGAAGGAATGAAGGAAAGAAGGAAACAAGCAAGGAAGGAAGAAAAGAAGGAATGAAGAAGAAAGGAGTGAAGGAAAAAGGGAAGAAAGAAAAGCATTGCCTACTCTCAGGATGTTTGCATTGTACAGAGGGTACAAAAAAGTAGGCTAATAAGTAAATCCAAAGTAATTTCAGGAAATAATGACTAGTGGGAATCAGAAGAGACTTCTTGTCTCCAGTGGTATAGAAACTGTAACTGGAAAATATAGAAGGAGTTGAAAGAGGCAGATACGAAGCAGGAAGCCCAAGGCAGAGATAATAGAAGATACTACCAAGTTAGGAGAAAATAATTGGCTCTATTTTGCTAAAACTGAGTGGATAAAGGTATGTAATAAAATGAAATAAACATGGGCAAGTAGAATGGAGGTAGACTGAAAATATAAAGTTGAGGAGTTTACATGGGTGAGTGATATACTTTGTAGAGATGAGTATTCATATTTCATAAAGAATATTCAAACTTATGCCATAGCAAGCTTATTTTTATACTTGTGTGAAGGATGGATTGAAAGGGGAAGGCACTGGAAACAGGGAGACCACTGAGAAGCTGATTACATGAAAAATTCAAAGAAGAGATAATACGTCCCTAAACTAGTTGGTGAGCTATATAAATAAAAAGAAGGGAGCAGATCACAGCTATTTTGGGGCAGTAGATTTGGAAACCAACAGAATAGGAGTAATGAGAGAAAATGGGGAAAATAATGACTCTGAGACTGGAGTGAGTCATTAGCAAGATGGCTAATAAAATAGAGAAATTTGGAAGGGACAAGGCTAAGAGGGAAGATAATGAACTCCATCTTGGACATGATAAGTTTGAAATACCCATGGAATATGAGGATAGAATTGTCTAACAGTGATCTCAGATAACTGACATGGCAAAACTAAATTAACCTCAATTATCCTTTGACAAGATTACTAAACTAGCAGTTCATAAAAAGTGTTATAGATATAGATAACTGACATCATAGCAAAATATTTGATATTATATTACATTCTAAGTTTTTTTTTTTTTTTGGCAAGTTGGAGAAATGTAGTCTAATTGAATCTCAAACTTGCTGAATTCTTTTAAAGACTAGACATTAGTATTTTGATGTTAACTTGACAGGAAGTCTAGAGTGGAATGCATAAGCAATCTAGCTTTTTTTCCTGTATTGCTGTTCTTGTTGTTGTTGGTGGTGGTGGTAGTGGTGCTGGTGGTGGTGCTGGTGGTGGGATGTATGTGTATAAATGTGATTAAAAATTTGGCTAAACATATACATAGCATCCTCACAAAAGATCTCCCACAAAGATGGGAAAGATAGTTAACAGATTCATTGACAATGATTGAAATGTAACAGGGAAGGGAAAGAGTCAAGTGAAGTTGTTTGTTCATTTATTTGTTTTTATTGTATAGGAAAGAGCTGGCCAAATCTATAAGCAGAAGAGGAGTCAGTAGATCAGGTGAGACTGAAGAAAGGAGTACAGGGAAGGTCCCAAATAAGGTAGGATAGAATGGAACAAGATCAAAAAGCAAGTTGAGCATTGGCAAGGAGAGAAGCTGCATCTTTATCAGAGACTGAATCATGAGAATTGATTTAGAGGCAGTTTGAGGTGTGGTAGAGAAGAGGAAATGAAGGTACTCAGAATGAATAACCCAGTGTTACATTTATGTCTTTTCTGGTGAGCAATTATCTTCCCTTGAGAAACTTTTTCACATATTTCCATGTTGTTTTCTCTGTTACACAGATACACTCTACCAAAATCATGTCTTTTAGGAACTTGACTCCTTTGTATGCAGACCTCTCACATGGCAGCTGGCTGCAACAACAAGTAATCTTTATTGGGTTAGGTATCCATCATACTGGTCTAAAAAAAGGATAAAGAATGCTCCTTATCTACTTGAGTAGGTCCTCTTAAATATCCCCAGATCCACGACACTATATTACTACTATTGTTTAAAAAAAGATTCAAATTGGTGTTTTAACTTCACCTGTCATCCCCTAGTTTCTTAGTGGTGGAAGTCCAGCCACAGTTCTGAATCTTGCCATCCTATTGAAATAGTATTAGTAGAAGCCCTATGCCTGATCTCAATGGGAAACAGCATGTTTTCCAATCAAATCTCAGGGTCAGAAATCTTATTTCTACTCCAAAACACCTACTTCTGCAATTCTAATCATGGCTGTTTTCACGTGTGATATTATAAATTCCATCGTCTGCCTCAACTATTAGGGCACAGTGTGTGAAAACTATAAGCTCTGCCTTGAGTAGCTGAATGTACTAGACAAGTTTGCTTGTAACTTTCTTATACAGATGATTTAGCTCCACTAGGATGGTCAGTAATAACTTTGTTTTATTTTTAATTTATGGAATAAAAAATATTCCATAATATAATATTATTAAATAAAGATGATTACACTTGAAACTGCAACTCTATTGCATACAACTTGCTATTCCTTTTAAAGGTAAAATAATTATGTAAATTTCTTTTTTTTCTTTTTTCCTTACTTATCCCCCTTGCCAGAAATAGCTACCATTAGACACAAATAAGCATATGTGTTATATGAGAGTGTCTGTATGTATATATGTACTATAGTATAGAAGTATAGAAGTGCATTGTGATGTGAGCCTGAATTGTGTCCTTGGATCTGCTTGTGGGTCATTGCTACACATAGCAGGGATGGAGTGCTGAGTAAGCTCAGGATCAGTGAACATCAGTTCTTTTGGGTGTTTTTTACTAGGGATTTTAGAAAATTCTTCCTGTGGATTCTTAGTGTCTTTGACCATGGAAACATGGTCTATCTTTTGGCATATAATTTCTGTAACTGGAGAGGTTTGAAAGGTCTTTTGGATTGGAGAAAATAATGTGTAGTCCACTATTTTGTTGCTCACATGATCCCAAAAGTCCTTTACTCATTGTATCTCTCTCTCTCTCTCTCTCTCTCTCTCTCTCTCTCTCTCTCTCT